>LGRX02002037.1:0-102119 GCA_001247695.2 Cymbomonas tetramitiformis
TTCCATTTATCTGGTGGTGCGGTGAAGGTGAATAACCAGCTGGCAGGCGTACTTGCCAACCGACGCAAGTTGACCATGGAGTTCGCGATGGACGTGGCTGTAAAGCTCACGCACAACTTCAACGGCGAGTTCCCGAACTTCGATGGGCGGGGAGATGCAAAAAAGGGGGGTCCCCAACGCAGTTTGCTGGTCCGCTGTGACTGCTCACAGCAGGAGGGGGGTGACCAACCATCTCCCGCGATGTGGGGTGGACGCTGGGAAGCGCGACCGACAGCCGCGTGCCGAAATGCTGAGGGGTCGCGATTGGCGTAGCCCGTGTGTACTCCCTGCATGGATCCCGATCGCACAGGCGCAGATGAGGCACCGACAGCTACCAGCCCCACTGGTACCGCAGAGGCGCAGCTGCGGGTGTGGCCCTCTCCCCAGACGCCAACGGCTACTGCGGACTCGGCCGCTGCGGAACCCATGGACACCCGGGACGTCCCCAACGCAGCGACACCTACCAGCCCAGGTGTGTGCAACCTCGCTCAGTCCGCTGACGCTGTGCAGTTCAGACACCCTAGGTTTATTGCGCTTGAAATGAGGGGTACGTGGGTGGTGGGATCGCACAGGCGCAGATGACGCACCGACAGCTACCAGCCCCACTGGTACCGCAGCGGAGGAGGAGGAGGTGTGGCCCTCTCCCCAGACGCCAACGGCTACTGCGGACTCGGCCGCTGCGGAACCCATGGACACCCGGGCCGTCCCCAACGCAGCGACGCCTACCAGCCCAGGTGTGTGCAACCTCGCTCAGTCCGCTGACGCTGTGCAGTTCAGACACCCTAGGTGTATTGCGCTTGAAATGAGGGGTACGTGGGTGGTGGGATCGCTCTGGCGCAGATGACGCAGCGACAGCTACCAGTCCCACTGGTACCGCAGCGGCGCAGCCGCGGGTGGGGCCCTCTCCCCAGACGCCAATGGCTACTGCGGACTCGGCCGCTGCGGAACCCATGGACACCCAGGCCGACCCCAACGCGGTGACACCTACCAGCCCAGGTGTGGTGAGAATGGCTGAGGCAAGGGCGGTTGCCCCGACTGGTGTTCAGCGAGGACGGTTCTACGACGCCGACAAGCATCATCTGCTCACCAGGGACGACAGAGGACATATCATCGACAGCGCCTTTGACTGCAGCTTCGGATCCGTTACTGAGCCAGGCGCGTGTCAGCCAGCACACCGGAGGCAGCTGGTGAACGTGCAGGCAGCTCCTACAGACCGTTTAGTGACTATGGCGGATGTGCAGGCGTACCTGCGGACTGCGGGGCTACGAGCCGTAGACGTGGTAGGCGACGGCAACTGTTGGCTCCACTGCGTTGGCTGGCACCTGCCACAAGCGGAGGGTGCTAAGGTACTAGCGGAGGGTGGTAAAGTGCGTGTCCAAAACTGTCGGCAAGCCATACAAGCGTTCTACGAGATGCATCCGGAGTATTACAACTTTGACATGGCGGACACCCAGGGCCAGCAAAATGCAAATGGAGATATGCATTATGTCTCCCTGTCCAAAATCCTAGCGCAGAAACAGCAGTATGACGAACCCCAGTTCTGGCACATCATCGCCAACATGACGGGCCGCGTCATACAGATGTACATCAGCTGGCCGTTGGTTGACCTGAATTGGCCGCTTGCCTCGGCTCCAACTCCAGAGGATTTCCCGAACAACGCGCCCTTCGCCATGGAGTTCATCTGCCCCCACGAGGGTGTGGTGTTGACTAGCCGCGAACCTCTACGGCTGTGGAAGCTGTTGGAGCATCCCTTTTGCGCGGGGCATTACATGCGCATCCTGCCGGATAATGAATAGCGTGTTAGTAGGCGCATCAGGGGAAAGGGCGTGGCGCAGCCCCCTAGCAGTAACATTCGAACTTATTTTAATGCAGATTGCAAACAGCCCCATAGATACACTGCGATAAGAATGCACGCTAAGGGGTAGGCCGCACGCTATAGTACAGGTTGCTCAGGAGACCGCACGCAGTATCCATTTGTGCGCGAAGTCCGTGGAAGCTGGGAGTACGAATCCTGTGGTGTATTTCCTGCTTGCTGGAGGCTGCTCCGCTCCGCGCCGAATCAGGCGCGTGGCGCGGGCGGCGCTCTCCCCGGCGCCGTGTTATAGGCTGCTTCATCTGCGGTTGCGAATCAGCGGCCACAGGGTGAGCAGCGGCGCTGCGAGTGGTGGGTGGGCAAGGATGGGCGAGGGTGCGTGTATTTCCTGCCTGCTTCACCGCCTACCCAGTTGACAGTTGCAGGTACCAAGAGGGCATGCTTGCTTGTATCACATACGCTTGCATAACGTTTGTCATGCGCATGTGCAGGGGGGACAGGCACGAAGACGAAGCGACCCCGTCTGGCCGACTGTGATACCCATGACGGCGGCTAAACGGCCAGCTCCGGTGGGGCTCCTGGAACAGCTCAACGACCTGGCGCCGAAGATACACGCCGGTATATGCCTTAAGTCGGGCATGCACGCTTCACCCGGCGGGGAAGGGTGGCTTCAGGGGAACTTCGACATTCTCCTTGAGAACGTGTTTAACAAGTGCGCGGCTTTCCAGCTGCTGGCTCCTCTGAGCCAGGAGCACACGGTGGCCATGGGCAAATGCAGCCAGTGGATCAAGCAGAAGATGCGCAACCTCAACAAGAGGTTTCAAACGCAGTGTGTGTCCCCTGCGAACTGCCGGCAGGATGTCCTCGGCGAGGCAGAACTATGCACCGCTTGTGCGCCAAAGGTAACGGCGAACATCACGGCCATGCTGCAGTTCGACAGGTTCATCGCCGGCAATCCGCAGTGTACGGGACTCAGGGTGACCACGCCCGAGGAATCCAACGTCCTCCGTGCGAGATTCCCTGGGCCGTGGCAGCAGGCTGTTGATGCCGCAGCAGGGGGTCCCCCGGGTGCATTTCACTCTGCGGTTGCGAATCAGCAGCCGCATACAGTGGCAGCTGCTGCTTGCGGCAGGGTGGCGACGCATGCACCGCAGGTAGCGGCGGATCCTGCTGGCGCCGGGGTGGCGGTGCATGCACCCCCGGGTGGAGTTCGCACTGCGGGTACGATGCAGGCACCGCAGGTAGCGGCGGATCCTGCTGACGGCGGGGTGGCGGCGCATGCACCCCCGGGTGGAGTTCGCACTGCGGGTACGATCCAGCCACCGCAGGTAGCGGCGGATCCTGCTGCCGGCGGGGTGGCGGCGCATGCACCCCCGGGTGGAGTTCGCACTGCGGGTACGATCCAGCCACCGCAGGTAGCGGCGGATCCTGCTGGCGGCGGGGTGGCGGCGCATGCACCCCCGGGTGGAGTTCGCACTGCGGGTACGATGCATGCACCGCAGGTAGCGGCGGATCCTGCTGGCGCCGGGGTGGCGGCGCATGCACACCCGGGTGGAGTTCGCACTGCGGGTACGATTCAGCCACCGCAGGTAGCAGCGGACGTGCAGGACAATTTTCTTGCGGACATCGGAGTCTGGGTGAAGTACTTGTCTGAGTGCCCGTGGGTGACGTACGACCCTGCAGCACGTATATTCAGCGATGATACCAACCACATGACACAGTCGCAACTTCCCGAGAGCCACGCGATATGGGTCGGCGAAGTATGTGACGCGCTGAACCTCCTGCGCCCGTGCTTGACGATGGTTCCGGTCCCCCCTGCGCAAGGACGTCGACCCCAGGGCGCACATACCACCCAGCCCCGCACCCACGAGTCGCGCCCAGCCCAGGCGCCGGAGCAGCCAACACACCTCAAGATAAATCAGGCCGCAGCACCGGCCCCGGGGGCATTGCCCACACCGGAGGAGGCAGTGAGCCCATTACCCACTATCATGACAGAGGCGGCGTCCAGGTCCTCCCTGGACGAGCAGTCCGAGGAGGATGAGGAGGTGGTGGCTCCCCAGCAGGCTCAGGAGGTCAGGAGGAGTCCGAGGACCATTGTAACGTCGCCGCCATCCCTGAAAAAACAACGAGCCGGTAACATAGCCAGGAATATGGCTATGATGAGGGGTGTGATGGAGGCTAAGGGCGCTCTGTTCACCGTTGGTGACACAACACCGGAGGCAGCGTTGGCCTTGCTGCAAACCGTCACGGACGAGCGCCTTAAGGACCACCTCACCGCGCTGAAGGGAACGGGCAAAAAAGTGAGTCTGACGATGAAAGGGAGCTTGTTTACCCTTCAGCAACCAGCGACATTTGCGGGTTACGCAGCGCTTAGCAAGAAGTCCTTGGACGCGCTCAACACGCCACTAACAAATGAACTCAGGCGGCGTGTGAACAGCAACCCGGAGCTGCGAGCTCTCGTGCCAGTCGCCACGCCAAAGAGCACTGCAGCTGAACCCCGGAAATCCAAACGTAACGAGGGACCGCCGGCTGCCGGCAGCAACAAGCGCAAGAAGCAGGCCTGCCCGGCTGATGCTCGGCAGGTTACTGTGTCAGGAGCAACAATGGCTGAGCTCCTGCCGATTTCGCGGAAGGGCGCGTTTCATCGCGCCGTCAGTGGCGGTGTAGAGTGGTTGGTGGCTGCTGACAAAGCGGAGAAGCTCACGCAGTCCGCTGTCAAAATACTGTCGGGCCGTATGAAGACACAGCTCTGGGAGACGACCACGTACGGCGAGGAGTACTCAGTGGAGCATGCCTCCGGGACGTGGAGTGGAGCAATCGGCAAGACTGTCAATCGCATAACGGTGGAGGAGTGGTCTGAGGTGCACGATTACTACTGCACGGCGGTGGCCAGTGACAATGGCGCCAACCCGCAAGTCAAGTTGCCCGCGGTGCTCCTCGACTTCGCCATTTTTCATGCGGAGTTCGACGCGCACGCATTCAACTCGGCGATCATCCCGAAATTCGGCGAGTGCCGGGTCCCGGATGTGCACATCTGCGAGAAGGGACTGCTTTGGAGGACATCGACCGGGGAAGAAATGTGCATGTCCAACCTACCGAAGTTGCTCAGCATGCGCGACACGGTCCCGCCGGGTTTACAAGTGGACGGAAAGGCGGAGCCACGACCAGCCGGTGAGTGGGGCACGCCTCCCGCAGGCAGCTCGCATGCATGGGTTGTGACATGCCGATGCCTGCAATGAGCAACATGAGGATGAATGTCGAATCTTGCGCCGTGTGCACGCAGGTGAATCTGGTGACGCGTAGCTTGGATTGCAACGCTGGCGATACCCCAAGCTGCTGGCTGACCAGCAGTGTTCCTGAACCAGAAGCTTGAAAGCAGGCGCATACGACTTGTACCGCAGGGGAAACGCGCAAGCGTGCAAGCCTCTGGCATGAAAGCTTAGGATGTCAACCACGAACACCAGCTTCCGAGTAATGCAGATTGTAGGCTCTGCGATGTGAAAGAGCGTATGTAGCTAGAACAGACAATTTTGAACTGTATTGTATCTTTGTAATAAATCAGTTTGTGTTCTCCGACGGAAACACGCGGTCACTAAGCACGCGTCACGCTGCACACGCCATGCACCGAGCGACCGCCGCGTATCGATCGGGCGCTCACGCGAGCAGCAACGATGCATCTAACGAGGTGTCTGCCTTCATGATGCAGGTGCTGTCGGTGCCCCCCCTCAACGGATGTGCTGCGTGCAGGTCGGTGACACGGAAGGGGTGATTTGCGGCAGGTATGCGCGGTGATGGCCGAACTGGATGACGCCGTCATCCTGCGTAAACTGCAAAGCCTGGATATTGGGCAAAGCATGACACCCAAAGTGTCACGGTTTGGTGTGGACATCGGATGGATCCCAAGGAAGGCCGGCGGCCGCCTCACGAGGACGCAAAAGGACGCAAAGCTCCGTCAGCTGGGTCAGCTTGCTGAAAGATTGACAACTCTCGGGTGCATGATCGATAAGAGGATGCGGATAACAAGCTTCCGGGGACCGCCTGTGGGCCCCAGAGAGCTAGCAGGTGAGGGGGCGAGCCCGGTGGACGGCGCGCGGGGGAAACGGCGAGCCGGGGGGGAAGCCGTCACGTGCCAAACAGCGCAGCTCCCAACCGCGTGGGATAACCGGCACGTGACCGACGCCCGGCTACTGGAGTTGGCGCAACGCGCTTACCGTGACATCAAGCGCCCAAGCATTCGCTCCCTCTTCACCCCCGACGACTTGTGCACGCTGGGCATACCTGATCAGGCAGGGCGCGCCGGAAAGGATTACAAGGGAAGGATTGACGTGCTCATAGGCCACATGCAATCTCTGGGAGTTCAGTTTGATCAAAGGCACCGTGTCATTGCCATCTCCGCTGGCCACCAGATGGAGGCGGCCCCAGTGTTTGCGGAAACAGCGGATGATGATTCTCAGCAGGCGAGGATACCCAACAAGAGAATGCGGTATACCCTGGTGGGAGGAGCCGGCGCAGATGGGAATGATGCGAACCACGACCTGGCGGACGCACAGGCCGTGGGATATATGGGATTGAGTCTTTGCGAGGAAGGGGGGTCGTCAGATGCCCCCACCCCAGCCGAAAATGCATACTGGGAGGAGGTGTTGGATTTGCCGGACATCCCGGAAGAAGACATCGTGGAGGAGACGGACGAAGGTGGTGATGCGGAGGCGGACCTCCTCTCCATCCCGGACTTTCTTTACGATGTACGCCCTGCTCGGACAGGACGTGGAAACATCATGTAGTGCGTATTGTAGTATGTATTGTACGTCATGCAACATGCGCAGGGGCATGCAGCGCACGCAGAATATGCACAGAAACTAAGCCAGGAGGGGACGGCCACTCGCAGGAACTAGCTGCAAAGGCGGGCATGGAAATCGAGGTGGAAGAGGCGGCCGCCTTGCTGCTGGCTCATCACGCAGAGGTGACGGTGTACGCGCCGGTGCCGGCGAAAGAGGTGACGGTGGACCCTCCGGAGGCAGGGAAAGCGGTGACGGTAGACGCGCCGGAGCCAGCGAAAGTGGAGACATTGGACGCGCCAGAGTCGGCCGAACTCAGTCCCAAAAAGATGGATCCGCTTCTAACGCATGGGCTGGCGAGCCCCCACGGAGTGACGCTGCAGGAAGCTGTGTGGTATTTGCTGGACATGAAACGGCGGCAGCAGTGGACAGACGCGCACTTCAACACGTTCATGAAAATCTTGAAGATGCTGCTGGTTGGAGCAAACACCAATTTACCGGGGTCGCTCTGGCACATGCTACGCCTGATTGGTGCCGAGACCGTGTGGGACTACGCAGTGCATGTGTGTCCGAAGTATCACATAACGTTTCCAGCAGAGACCAAGAAACCAGCGCAGGAGAAATGCGGGGTTCCCATCGCGTGGGATGCGGCGGGAGTGCCGGTCGGGTGTTGCGAGGAGGAGAGATACAGTGTGACACGTACGGCGCGGGGTGAGGTGTACCGCCCGCAGGAGTACTATTTCTACTTCCCGGTGAAACGGCTAGTCAGACGCTGGATGCGCAATGCGAAGTTTGCAAAGATGCGTGCTGATATGCAGGCGAGAGCGCCTACAAACGCATGCGTCATGACCAGCCCGCACGTGGCGCGGATCAACGAGCACAGCACGGTTGGGGGCCGGCTGCTGCAGGAAACAGAAAGCACGGATCCCATGAAACCTGGAATGGTTCGGGCTGGATTGGCTGTGGAATACGGTGAGGATGACGCACGGGCGAAGAAGCACGACAAACAGTGAGTCCAGCCGACACCCAGTACTCCTACTACAACCAAGCCCCCCCCTTCCCCCGATGTATGTTGAATGAAATGGCTGACCTGAACAGCGCTATGGTGCAAACGATGCGTTGCACGTGAGGGTGGGGACACACCACCGGGCGTAATGGTGGGAATGTGGCGCGCACGGTGCAGGGGATGGTCCACGAGGTTCGGAGCGATGCGGAGCGCGGACCTGCACCCTCGGGTACACGCCGCCACAATCTGCAACTCGAACCGTTGCGATGTGCCTTGTTACTAGAATAAGGCTAACCAGTGTAACGCATGCAGGTGGTCCCCTGCTGCTGGTCTGCTTCTGCAGTGTAGGCGTATGCAAGGTGCACTGCGTCCCGCCTTGCGTGCCGTAGGTTGTACACCTGCTAGCGTGTCTGGCTGTGAAGGCTTCCCGGTGATTGAGGAAGGGAGGACTGACGGTGCATCCATGTGGGTGTTCGCAGGATCGGGTTAGGATGGAATTTACCGGGCTCGTAATTGTGGTTCCGGGCCCTAGGCAGCACTGGAAGAACAATGACGTGATCCAAGAGCGCCTCGTGAAGGAGCTCATGGAGTTACGCGACGGGCACGCTGACGACAAAGGCACGCCGTTCCGAGTATACGATGGTTACTTTGGCAAGTGGCATGATAAGTTCAGTGTGTTTCTGGTGCTGTGCTACTGTGACACCGTTGCGCGGAACGATCTGGGAAGGTTCGCCCCGGTGGCTGCCAGACGCAACGATTACCTGAGCCTGTGGGAGGGCACCCCCGGACCAACTGGTGGGATGTATTGCCTAGGCTATGCCAAGCCTATCGCACAAAGCTATTTACCGGACGGGAGACGGTTCATGCCTGGGACCCGTCGGTGCTATTAACCCAGGAGGATCACGAGGAACTAGTCAAGCTAACCCAGGAGGGCGCTGATCCCATGCGGACCGGGCGCTACGGTAAGGGTCCCCTGGAGGCCCTGGAATATTTCACCGCCATGTCGGCATACGTGCTGCCTTTCATGCACTGTATGACCTTCGGTGTCGTGAAGAGTACTGTGAAGATGTTCCGCCACAAGGTGCCCAACTGCGATGACACGTGCTACTTCAACGCCGCGCAGCTACAGCAGCTACAGAAGAACGGCAAAGGGCTGTGTGCCCCGCACGACATGCACCGTGAGTACCAGGACGTGGTGCAATATGCAGGTAGGTGTGCTGGCAGGCATGATTGCAGGAAAGCTGTTCTTCCCATGCATGCGAGATCTACGTGAATTGTGTGCATAGGCCCGCCCGTTGTATGGGTTGACCATTGATTGAATGAACGGTGCATGCATGCTGATGTCGCCCGAAACGCTTGGTTTGTTTGCAGGGAACTACACTATGGAGGACTGGCTCAACTTCATTTTGATTTTCAGCCCGCTGGTATTCATGGACGTCCTGTGGAGTCTCAACCGAGAGTTGGACAGGGCTTGGTGGAAGCTGAGGGAGGCTGTGATATATTTCATCCGGCAGGTGTGCGCCGGCACAATCGAAGACCGCGCAGAGGCTCGCGCACAAGCGGAGCTGCGTATGAGGGAGTTCGCAGTCATTATTGAGAACGAGTGCCCTATGAACATGCTGACGCTGAATCTACGCCTAGCCGTGGTACACTTGTGCAAGCAAGAGGAGAAGGTAGGCGTTGTCAGCTCCAACATCGAGCTATGGGTGGAGCGCCTGTTGGGGGAGGCGAAGGGGGTGGTGCCGGAGCCGGTGGGGGGAAGGCCATCGATTCATGCATCGGTAACGCCTACTTGCTGAAAGACCGTGTAGATGACATGGCCCACTTGTACCCCGGGATCCGGTTCCTTCCAGACTATGTCGCGCACTTGGTGAAAGAGGACGGCCCGGGTTTCCGCGATGACCCGGGGCTCGCGTGTCACTTCATGGATGTCGGTCATCACATCATCCGCGGTGGCGTGGCTGTATCCGCGCTAAGCGCCGATGCGGAAGGAAGGCTGCTGCCGGGCCTGGCGGCTTCCTTGCGTGCCATGCACGGTGAGCGATACGAGCTAGAACGGGACGCCTTGGGCGTCCTATGTTTCCCACGAATGTGGCACGGCGACGAGGACTTCACGTCCACGATGTACACCAGGGCAGTAACCAGAATCTCCTACAACGTAGCCTTAGCATCCTCTGAAGCCGATGCATTTGAATACGGCCGCGTGGAAGCTTACTATCTGATCTGGGACCCGGCCACACATTGCGCTGTGTGCCGTCTAGCCATGGTGACGGCATACCCGACTATCAAAAACGCGCGCATGAACAGCCGTGCCGTCTTTGTCTTGAACGAGGATGCCAAACATACCCTGCTGATGCCGGCGTCACGCCTTGAGACCAAGTGTATCTGCCACCGTCCTCCGGGATTTAAAATCCCCCTCCACGCCATCTACCTTTGGCCAGGAATGAAATCTGCACGATGCTCAAGACCTTAGCAACGGCAAGCTAGAAACCAGCAGCATGCGTCCTTCCTTCATTCCTCTCTCCTTATTGCTTCTAGTGTGACCTTACTTGCAAAGCCCAGGACGGGGCCGGGACTTGCCAAGCCACATACTTACCTACCTAGCATATCTGGTAACAGTTATGTAACATTCCATGCCTGATTGCCACGTGGACTAATCTTGCACACGTGTCCGTATCACAGTGCATCCTGCCTGCCACGTGTCCAACCGTGGTCATACCGTGGTAAATTTACCGGTCATATGTGGTAATTTTACCATTGGGGGTCAATTTACCGGTCATATGTGGTAATTTTACCATTGGGGGCCAATTTACCGGTCGTAGGGGGGTACCATGGTAAATTATATACAGCAATGGTAAACAATAATATATAATTACCGCGCTATAAGTAAATGTGGTAAAATCGTGGTAACAAAAACGCCTACTGACCAATAGGAAATTACCCACGGGATTTATATCGCCACTATTAGTATAATGGCGGTAAACCACCAATTTACCACATTTTACCACCAGTTTACCACATTTTACCACCAGTTTACCGCGTTTATTTCTCAGTGTGTCTGGTCCCGAGAGGACATCCCGGTGCGCACAAGGTGGGTCTTCCGTCCGACGGGGCAGATTTTGCTCATGTGCTTGTTGCCCTGTACACGCGCAGGCGCCGGTGGTTCCGCCATGCTCTTGGAGGAGCGCGCCGTTCGCGGAACGCCACGCCTTTGCACGGAAGATACCTTCTTCCAGGTGGCTTTAAAGGCAGCCTGAAGCGCCTCGGGCGATTCCTTGTGTTTTATCAGGTCGGCCGTCCAGCGCTTGTCCAGCGTCTCACGGGCCTGGTTCTCGTAGTGGTTGGCATGCTTGACAGGCAGAAGATTGAATCCAGGCATATGTACCGTAAAGAACACGGCCTTCGCAGTCATATTCACGCGCTTCCCCGTTTCCTTGTGCACTCGGGCGACATGCGCGACGAGGGTGGCGATGTCCAGCTGCTCTACTTGTGGAAGCAGGTCTTGCAGCAGGCGTTGCAGGCCCTCAAGGGCGCTTTCCTCCCCGAAGAAGAGCTGGCTTAGCTTGCGCCTCTTGACTGCGTGCGAGCCATACAATAGCACGTCACCAACTACACACAGGGTCCGGCTAGTGAAAACGACAACAAAGACTGCACGCACGGGCCGACTTACATGCTATATTGTTCTCCACCTGCAGCTCGTACGCGTTCTTATGCTGCGTGTTTAGCCGAGGGCTGGTACGCACAGGTAATCGAAGGCACTCTGGAACTGCAAACCAGTCAACATCACGTCACCACCTACACACGGTGCCAGGCTAGTCAAACCGACAACGGAAACTGGTCCCAGGGGCCGACTTACTTGCTATATTGTTCTCCACCTGCAGGTCATTCGCGTTCTCATGCTGCGTGTTTAGCCGAGGGCTGGTACGCACAGGTGCCGAGTCGCTCCCTGGAACGTCTTCTGGGGCTGCTTGTGAAGCCACGGATTGCTCCCCGTTGATTCGTTGGCCTGTTGCGCGCGCGGCACGTCGGAGCCTCGTGCGCTGGAATCTAGCGCTGGTTCGCGGAGTCATCTCTGCCCCGGGCGCCTGTGCGCCGGACACTGCTGCCCCCCCCCATGCAGATGTGCACCCCCCGGTTCTCCTGCCGCATCAGCCACCGTTGGCGTGCCGCACTGCGTGGTAGGGCTTGTTGGCGGGGTCGACACCTCCGTCCTCGGTGCCATGGGCTCCGCCCGCGCCCCACCTGCCGCAATGGGGGGGGGTGACTGGTAAGCGCTTCAGCGCGTGTCAGTGGAATCACGAGATGGGGCCTCTTCGACGCCAGCGCCTGAAGGTTGAAGCTTTTGCACGCTGCCAAATCATCCGCTTGAAACTGAGCCAGCGTCATTCCCTTTTGCTGCATTATGCCGGCCCGGCGATTGTATAAACGAGCGTTCACTTTTTTCGTCGCCTCTTTCTGCGTCAGCATGGGGTAAATGGTGGTGACCTTCTCCACGATCATCGCATGCCGTTGCCTCGCTCGGTGGTCCCGCTTGCCGCTTCCACGCCTTGCTGCGGTGTATTATGAATCCGGCGTCGATATCAAAGCCTGGTGGAGAAGCCATGAGGTAGGTTTCAATATCGTATTGAACCTCGGAGGCCTTCCTGGTTCTCGTGACCTTTGCCTTTTCCTGCACATTCCCCGGACAGCACAAACCACATAACAACCACATAACTAACATAACAACCACATAACTAACATATCAACCACATAACCACATCAAAACCGCATAACAAACTGGGCTTAACACCCCCCTCCCTTCGGTTTGCGCACGCGCCCGCTAGGCTCTCCAAACAGGTGGTCCGCCACTCGAGGCGGAAAGGCGGTTACAAAGGAACGCAATACTTGTTTATTTACATTTACGTATAGTTTACATCTAGGGGGCTGCGCCACGCCCTTCCCTAGCGCACTCGCTACTATCGATGCAGACTGCTTATTTCTGACATTGCTCTACTGCTTAGATGAGTTTGCCACGCTGCTTTGCAACATCACTCTACCGCTGCGATGGGAGCTGCTCGACTCCAACTCGCTACTATCGATGCAGACTGCTTATTTCTGACATTGCTCTACTGCTTAGATGAGTTTGCCACGCTGCTTTGCAACATCACTCTACCGCTGCGATGGGAGCTGCTCGACTCCAACTCTGAACAGCAGCGCCTCTTGCCTGCACATGACAACAACCAGTATATTAGGATTTGTGAGGTTTAGTGTACAAGGACACGCGCACGCCACTCCTAACCCACCGGCTGTAATCGATCGCGCAGATGTCGATTGCAGAAAGCGATTTTTGATGAGATCCAAAGCAGTACCTGATTAGATAGTCGCCCCTGACGGATTGAACTGCTTCTTCGACTTCTTCCCTGGCGCAGCATCGGACTTCGTCGCGCGTTTTCCCTTGCTCAATCTCTCCATTTCAGCTTTTTCCTTTCCCGCCGCTTCCTCCGTGAGGATCCGCATGAAGTGGCCAGGGTAAGTTAGCCATGTCTGGTCAGCTGCTGGAAGCTTGGGGTCGTATAACGGAACCTCCAGCATGTGCAGGATCCGGATGGGTTCGTTGCTCGTCAGTGGTTCTTCAGGGGGCGGGCAGAAGTACTGCATACTGAAGGGCGCATATTGGCTGTAGATCGCGTTGTCACGGTCGGGCATGGCGAGATTGGCGCGATCGACGCCTGTTGGCCACTCCCGGCGCCACACTTCCTCTCGAGTGGGGAATATCCGGTACACCTGCAGAACCCGTTTGGCCATGCTCGCCAGGACCAGGAACGAATGCTCGTCACTGTGCGCCTTCCCTGTATTCAGATCACTGATGAATTTGGAATCGTTCAGCCACTCCGGGCGGCGGCCAGATCCATCGCTCCAGGTGGGGTTTGTGTTAATATACCCAACTAAAGCCTCCCGCAGCTTGCCTGTCCAGAACTTCACGCCGTTCCATTGCACTTGGTGACAGGGTCGTCCATCCGCACATGTGATGTACGGAGCAACCACGGAAAGCCAGCAATCGCCGTCAAACGGGACATCCCTTAACGTTAGCCCAGCGGATGCCAGGTATTCCTCGAGGGTTTTGTCGGTTGCAAAGCCCTGCTGTTGCGCTGGTTGTACATGGGTCAGCTGCATTCTGGCTTCCAGAACACCCGGCTCAGCGATCACGTGCGGGCCGTCGGTCTGAAGTTGCTTGACCTCCGTGTACAAAATCAGTCGACCTTCCTCGCCTGGTGCGTCACACGCAAAATCTACCGGCATCAATCGCAAGTCCGCAGTCCGTACATGGTGCACCCGTCCATCATTGCCATACACCAAGGTGCCCTCCGTCAGGCCTGGGGGGCGGGGCGGAGCTGCCCCGACGACGCGTGCTTCCGGGGCCGGTGTGGCCGCGGGAGCAGCCATTCGTGCAGCAGCACTGGTCGCCGGTTGGCCCTCCAATGCGCATGTCATGGCTGCCAGCGTCTTCCTAGGGCGACATGTGTTCCTGCCGGAAGTTGCCACGTGCGATGGCACGGTGGGAGGTGCTGTAGTGGCAGGCTTAGGTGCACTCCTCGCCTTAGTGGTACGCTCAGCCAGCCCAAGGCAAGGTGGGACTGCCTGCAATGAGGCCACGTTCCGATGCCAGCCAGGGGTATCCGATGGGGACAGGTGGCAACTGCACCGACACGCGAACGTGGGCCGTGAAGCATTCCAGTTGTGGGTGATGACGGAAGCCACAAGCTTCGCCAATTCCATGCTGGGAAAGCTAAGCCTGCGTAGGAGTTCACTGTTTAGGTTACCCTTGGCGTCGAACATAGGATGCCTGATGGGTTGCATCCGCTGTTTTCGCTCCGCCGCCCTCCGCTTTTTAGCCGCCGCCCGCCGGGCCTCGGCAGCTTCAGTCCGCTTGCGTGAATATGGCTTCTTGGGCTGCTTCTTAGGCTGCTCACCACCGCCAACAGCTGGTGTGTGGCCAAGCAGCACCGCATGCTCGTCAGCGCGAGCAGCAGCCGGAGCTGCTGCTCCTTCATCCGTCGCCACCATGCTGGGTTTGGCTGCAGTTCGATGTACACACACGCAAAGCGCCTTGATCACTGACTGCATCGTGGGGCAAGACACTTGCATCTTCTGGAAGAGCGGGTGTTCATGGAACCCCTGCACCGTTGACACTTGCACAACAACCTGCCCCTCCCCATACTGCAGGGGGGGTCCCGCGCATTGCTCCGGGTTTGGTGCCTCTGCCGGAGGCAGGTTCCATTTCACATCCCGGAGGGAGGCGCGCTCTTCCGGTGAGAGGTCGGCACTCGGACCGAAGGCGAGCAGAATCTGGCGCGCACCCATGGCCACGTCTGCAAAGTTGACAACCGCGCGCGCACGTGCCTCCGCCGGTTCCAGCGCCTGAAAGTCCTGCAACGTGGCGTCATATTTCAGGTGCCTCTCGTGGACCATTAGCGGTGGCCTTAATCCCCTCGCATTCCGGAAGTCAAAGCACTCGCCGCACATCACGTGCCCCACTTGCGTCAGATCTGTACCCTCGTGAAGGGGGTGTATGCAAGCCTTACAGGCGTGCACCCTTGGGAGGAGATCGTACCCGCCCTTGAACTGGATGGCATCACCGCATGCTATGCACACCATTCGTATAGGCATGCCGTACATCTCCGTGAACCCGTGTGAGGCGATGTGCACAGCGTTGTCCAGGTCGATGACACCCTTCTCCAGGTACGAAAACGCATGGTACACGCAAAGGGACAGGGACCTCTGCCTGAATAATCCTTCCAGCCCAGGCACGGCCTGACCAGGGCACTTTCCCTGGTGTGCGGTGAGCGTGGCCGGCCACACGGTCATCCAACTGGGCCCTCCTCCCACGCGCGCCTGCTGGAAAGGGGAGGCGGTGGGGAAGCCCTGGAAAGCCGCGGGCAGCTGCATGACACCATCCTTGTTCTCCGGCCAGTACTTCGTCTCAACCGTTTCAGGCAAGACCTCAGTGTAACCCTGCTCATCCAGGCACATCAGGGCGGAGTAGGTACGGATTCCAGGCTCACCATACACCCGTGGCAGCCCAAGCAGTTCCTCCATGGAATGCGCATGAACGTCCGTGTGCTTGACCTGACTGGGGCTGTCAATGCAACGACCGAGTACAGCAGGCGCCGGCAGGAATACTTTTGTGTCCGGCGTCCTCTCCCCCAAATGGCGATAGATACAGTCTCCCCGCCGCTCCATCTCCGCTCGCATGTACCACCACACGATACGAAACACTCGCTGCGGTTCGCCGCCATGCGCATCACCATCCTCCCATAGGCAATAGACCTGCGCCCGGCCGTGCGGGGATATCAACGGTGGGGTTTTATACTTGGCCACCGCACTCGAAAACAGTCCACCCACCACGAAGAACGGTAGTAGACTTTCCGAACTCGGATTCAGCGTCTCCTCATATTCCTGACGAACAAGTTCCTGTGTGCTAACGGCCAAATCCCTCCAGGCACGAAGCCGAACACAGAAATCCTGGAGGTCCTCCACCCCCATCCTAATGAACTCCGGGGTCAGGGGGGGCTCGCCGAAAGCTTCGCGTGCAAGCTTCCAACTTCTGGTGTTGATCGTAATGTTACCGTGCAGCTTTTTCCGGAGCTCCGTAATACTCGAGCCCGTTTCATTTAATTGCCGGTGACTCCCCCTAGGGAGGGGCTCGCCAGCAGGTAATGCGCTCTGCGCCTCCCGAAGCGTCTCTTCCTCGCTGCCGTATTCCGCAAGTAACTGGAACAACCTACGCAGCTGCTCGCTGATCCAATCTATCCATTCCATGATGACCTCTATGTCTGCCAACTGGGCCGTGTAGACGGCGAGCGCCGCTCCTCCTCGGAACTCCCTGATGGCATTCAACTGCTCGTCATCTGCCGAACATCCCGCACTGATGTGGTAATCCAACAGGACGTCTACGTTCGCCGGATACTTTTGGGTGTGCACGGAACGGGCGTCCGCTCCCGGGAACAATCTTAGCCATGGCCTGTCCCCGTACTCCTGCCCCCCCTGGCCCACACAACCCCCCTGTACTGTAAGGTCGCGTATTAGAGGAGCTGTCCTCACACCGCACCGAACATGGGCATAGGTTGCAATACACTTATTCATTATGAACAATACTCGTATTCATTATAAAAACATATTATTCACATGTTATCCCAATCTCCTGGTAACACCCCGAACGGTCGCGTGTCAGAGGAGCTGTCCTCACACCGCACCATAGATATTCCGTGTGCCCTACCCACATGCGCCCACGGTCAACCGCACCAACCAGAAACAACCACATACATCACACCGGCCACACCCCCTTATTATGGTCGCGTGTCAGAGGAGCTGTCCTCACACCGTTTCAACCGAGCCACGGGTCCGGGGCCGCGCCTCGAGCCTTGAATAACAAGGACACGCGCACGCCTCTCCTAACCCACCGGCTGTAATCCACAAAGAAGATGCCTTGCACACGAGTAGCCACGGGTACAGGGGGCGCGCAGCGAGCCTTGAATCAGGCCACGCGCACGCCGCTCCTGACCCACCGGCTCATCGTCGGGGAAAATAAAAACAACCATTCGTGTTGTAACCTTACCGGCCGGTCGACGAATTTCCCCACGGTCCACCGCACCGACCCAAAACGAACACATACATCCTACCGGCCACACCCCCTTAAAATGGTCGCGTGTCAGAGGAGTTGTCCTCACACCGCACCATAGATGTTCGGTGTGCCCAACCCACATGCGTCCACGGTCCACCGCACCGAACCGAAACAGCCACACACATCCTAACAGCCACGGGCGGTTGTGCCAGGAAGGCGTCCAGGGAGATGCCGTGGTCCATGGAAAGTAAGAACGGTGCACATGCGGGACGTTCTCGTTCGCCAAGCTGCCGCAAACCGAAGTGGAGTATGGGCGACACGTACTGCGGAGCTGAATTCGCGGCGAGGGTCGTCATGTATAGTTCCCGAGCAAACTCGGAAAAGCGGGTTGACGCGCTTGGCCAGTGCTTTAGACTGAACTCTTTGTACACCAAAGGAACTGTGCCGTTGAGGGTGCAACCGACTCTGGTTGACGCGAAACCGCCGTCGCACTTTTTCGCCGGACCTAAAGGATTTGAGAACGTGACCATATTGTAGGAGACTTCACCCAAGTTGCAGTTCTGCGCCAGAGTGCGCGCGACATCCGGGCCGTAACGCCAGGCGGTTGTGCGTGGGTGACGACTGTTCACGGACGTGAGCTGGGAGTAGTACTCCGAGCAACCACCCACGAATATGGGAAGCGGTGCTTGTGGAAGGGGTTTCTCCTCCTCGACAGAAGCTTCAAGTGCACTATGTGCCCTTTTCAACTTCACTATTTTTTTCTTAAGACGCTTGGACTTGTTGTTACGGCTGCGGGTTTTGCGTTTCTTGGTCTTGCAAAAGGTGCAGCAACCGCCCTCCTCTATCAGACCTAGTATTATGTTTAATGATGTTACACACATACGACACGCCACAACCCACATGCGCCCACGGTCCGCCGCACCGGCCCGAAACAACCACATACCTCCTACCGGCCACACCCCCTGAATATGGTCGCGTGTCAGAGGAGCTGTCCTCACACCACACCAAATATATCCCGTGTGCCCTACCCACATGCGCCCACGGTCCACCGCACCAACTCGACACAACCACATACATCCTACCGGTCACACCCCTTGTTATGGTCGCGTGTCAGAGGAGTTGTCCTCACACCGCACCATAGATATTCGGTGTGCCCAACCCACATGCGCCCACGGTCCACCGCACCGACCCGAAACAAACACATACATCCTACCGGCCACACCCCCTTGGTTATGGTCGCGTGTCCTCACACCGCACCATAGATATTCGGTGTGCCCAACCCACATGCGCCCACGGTCCACCGCACCGACCCGAAACAAACACATACATCCTACCGGCCACACCCCCTTAATATGGTCGCGTGTCAGAGGATTTGTCCTCACACCGCACCATAGATATTCGGTGTGCCCAACCCACATGCGCCCACGGTCCACCGCACCGACCCAAAACACACACGTACATCCTACCGGCCACACCCCCTTTTTATGGTCGCGTGTCAGAGGAGCTGTCCTCACACCGCACCATAGATATTCGGTCACACCACTGAGGATTTCTGTTAATAAAGTGTTAAAAAGTGTTAATTATGTGTTAAAAAGTGTTAACGGGTAGGAACTGTTAATATTGGTGGTATAAATCCCGGTGGTAAATAATGATTGGCTTGGGAAAAAGTTAAGGAATTATATAATTCATGTTAACAGAATGTTAACAGAATGTTAACAGAATGTTAAATTAACACAATTTTAACAGAATGTTAACACTTAATCGGAGGGGTGCCGGAGGGAGTAGAAATAGGCCCCCCTCGCGAGATCGTTACACATGTAAGGAATATTAACAGAAAATTAACACTTTTAATAGGAATCATACACGTGGCACTCGGATTAACAGTTTTGCCGGATACTAACACTTGGCAGACTGTAAACGGTCATAAATTAACAGATTTGACCGGATCGTCCACGTGGCATGACTATTAACACTAGCACCACTAGATATTAACAGAAATTCCAGATTGTTCCACGTGGCATGTATATTAACACTAGCACCACTAGCTATTAACAGAAATTCCAGATTGTTCCACGTGGCATGCTAAGAGGGACTGCCGATGCTACTAAAAGTACCACTGGAACAGATACGTTCCATGTGGCAAGCAGGCATTCGCTATCTACACAGAGCAACTGGACGGAGCTGATGAAGCTGCGCAAGAGTTCGGTGTCCTCCTTCGATTGCTGAGCGGAGCTGATGAAGTAGCTTGCGCTATTGCTTCTTGCAACGTACCGCTTTCATCCCCGGCCATAGGTAAGTCGCGTGTAGAGGTACGCGGTTTCCAGGTGGGCGATGGATAATGACCTTGGTTTCGAGACGGCTTACCGGTAGGAGAAGGGTACGATTTTCTGCCTCGTTGCACACATACACGCCCCGGCTGTTCATGGTAAGGTCCTCAACAGTGGGGTAGGCGGTCACCATAGCCAGGCGGCACACGGTGTCGTTGGCGGCGGAGTTCTCGGCGGAACGCTTCAGGAAGATCACGTAGTAAGCCTCCACGGTGCCGTACTCAAAAGCGTCGGCCGCGCATGTACTCAAAGCCACGTTGAAGGAGATACGCGTTTTTGCCCGGGTGTAAACCCGGGATGTGAAGTCCTCATCGCCTCTTCGCATGCGCGAGAATCGAAGGACGTCCATGGCATCCAGGGAAGGGCTTGCGTGATCGCCATAAAGGGATCGGACGCACCCCACCAGTTCCCGGTGCAGACGACCCCCCTCCTCGTTTGCCAACGCAGCGGTTGGTACACCGTCGCGGACGAGATAGTGGCCGGTGTCAAGGAGATGGCACACCTTGGATGAATCGTCAGCCCGGGTGGTCCCAGAATCATGGTATTCGCCGCCCTTGGCCATGGCCATCTCCGTGAGCATGTCCGGAAGGAAGCGGATCCCTTCGTAGCTCCACGCCATGTCGTCCACCGCCTCTTTCGTGAGATACGCGTTCGCTATGCACGTGTCGATCGCCTTACCTCCAACCGGGGCTGGCACCACCCCCTTGCTGTCGCCCAAGAGACGCTCGACCCAGAGCTCGTTGGTGCTGCTCACCACGCCGGTTTCCTCCTCTTGCTTGCACAAGTGAACGACCGCCATGCGCAGATTCAACGTCAACATGTTCATGGGGCATTGCTGTTCCACAATCACCGCAAAGGCCCACAGCTCTTTCCCGGCCTCCTTCCGGGGCTCCGCACGGGACTGGAGGTCCCCACACAATCCTATTGCAGGCCCTCTCATAAAGTAGAGCACCGCCCGCCGCAAAGTCCACCAAGCCTTGTCCAACTCCGGATTCAAGTTCTTCAGAACATCCATGAACACCATCGGACTGAAAATCAAGATAAAGTTCAGCATGTCCTCCATGGTGTAGTTCCCTGCAACAGCGAGCTTTTTACAGATGTTAAGAACCGGCTCATCCTCCCCGCGTATGAAATGACACCAACAAACTAACAACAGTGCATACATATATACCTGGTTGTAGTAGCATTCATCCCTACGGTTAGTAGGTGTGGCCATTTCCTGCCGGTGCACACAAACATGGTTGCACGCGGACCGGGCGTATAAGGTTGGCGCATCTGCCACGCCCGTTCCTACTAAACAAGGCACATGCAAGGTGATGGGTGTCGGTATCCGTGGTTAGATCCGGGTGCTCACCCGCGTATTGCACGAAGTCCTGGTACTCCCGGTGCATGTCATGCGGCGCGGTCAGTCCCTTTCCGTTGGCCTGCAACTGCTTCAGTTGCATGGGTGAGAAATAGCACGTGTTTGGGCAATTGTTCACCTTGTTTCGCAGCATTTTCAGGAACTTCTTGATGACGCCGTAACACATCATGTGCATGAACGGCAGCACGTACCCGTAGATGGGGTCAAAGTATTCCAGCTGCTCTAACGGCCCGGCTGCATATCGGCCGGTTCGCATCGGATCCACACCATCCTCCGCGGTCAGCCTCACCAGTTCCTTGTGGTCCTCCTTCGTTAACCACACACTCGGATCATTGGCATACAACACCTCCCCTTCGTCCAAGTATGTCTGCGAGATGGGGTTCGCATAGCCCAAGCAGTACATACCATTACCGTTAGGGCCCTTAGTGGCCTCCCAGATGCTTTTGAAGTCGTTGCGCCTTGCCGCCACGGGAGCGAACTTCCCCAAGTCGTTACGCGCAATCGTATCGCAGTAGCATAACATCAGGAACACGCTGAACTGTTCATGCCACACCTGGAAGTACCCGTCATACACCCTGAAAGGGGTTTGGTCAGCATCGGCATGGCCCTTACTCAGTTGTTTCAGCTCTTCCATCATCCCTACGTTTCTAGACGGGTTCAATACACGTGTTGAACACGTATTGGAGGCATATTGGAGGCATATTGAAGACGGTATGCTAATATCTGGACATTCCAATACACGTGTAACATATTGGCCAAACTATTGAACCGCGATCAGCCTGGACACAACGAAAATGAGTATGCTAGCATGGGCACCCAAATGGTGTCAGACTCACCCACTAGCACTTGGTATCATCTAAGGAAGGGTCTAGCGTTATGGGGACAAGTTTTCACGGCATTTGGACGCGTATCGCAGAAGTCGGTTCTGGGGGGCTTTTTGAATTGGGGCCCCGATGTATTGAAATAAGGCAAAACGATTGGAGGGGTGTTCAATATGTCTGCAACCGCCTGCAACACACGTACTGAACATGTGTTGAACACATGTTGAAACATTCACGCATAAGGAATCGTTCAATACATGTGCAATATGTCTACAATCAGATGAATCATTCAACACGTTTGCAATATATGTGTTGAACACATATTGAAACATTCCCTCATGCAGAATATCTTTAGTACATGTGCAATATGTCTACAATCAGATGAATCATTCAACACGTTTGCAATATATGTGTTGAACACATATTGAAACATTCCCTCATGCAGAATATCTTTAGTACATGTGCAATATGTCTACAATCAGAGTGAATTATGCAACACATGACTGCATGGGGTAAAGGGGTAAGACCCCCCTGCTGCTCACATATTGCATAATACTTACAATATGTCCGCAATACGTATCTGGTATATTACAGGTATATCAAATGTGTACAGAGGCACTACTATGCGTCATCACACTTTCTGCAGTACCACATTCCAGTGGGGATGTCGGTGAGCCCTGCGCATCGCACGTGCATAGCCTCTTTGCAGCCTGCCCTCTCACACAGAAGGAGCTCGCCACCGACTCTACACTTCCCGCATGTGTCAAAGTGACCATCACTACCTACGGGCCTATCAACGAGTGCAAGTTTCTCCATATTGCGGTCGCTCGTATCAAGTATCACCGCTGAATCCATGCAGGGGTGTTTGACTATCACTACTTGCGCTTGGACTTGATTGGCCAGTAGGTAGGGCTCTCGGTTGTCCATAGTGTACTTGGAGGTGTCCCATGGGTTGAAGGTGTAGTAAGCCTTGGACACCTTGTCCACGCCGAGGATGGAGTTCTTCAGCTTGAAGCTTGCGATCTGAGCTTCCGTGGGCACGGGTAGCCAATCACACTTTAAAAAAGTGTAGAGCACACCGCCAATGCTAACCCGCAGAATGGCGTTGATGATACCATACCTGCGCACGAAATGTTCAATGTTTTTGTAATATACGTACAACATATCCTCAATATGTTGGGGACGTATTGCATATATGTTGCAGAGATATACGAAAAGGCAAAGAAGCATGCAAACTGGTGGTTGAGGTCGTACCTGTCCTCCCACTCGTCATCGGCATCGGCATCATTCTTGGGGAAGGATGCGCGGACGAAACACTGGGTTGTCACTTTCCCTTTGTCCCCGTCTCTAGTGCGATAGAAGACACCGCCGATGTTCACCTTGTTGTACTTGGAACACATGGGTTCGGGACCCATCATGAGCGACTTCTCGTAAGCCGTGTATTGACGACCAAGCCATCCTTCAGGGTCCTCCAATGGACCGAACGCGATCGCGGGCACGCCACCCACCTCTTGTCGGTACCTATTTGCATGTTTAGAGCGCGCGGCATTCTCCCTGTGATGACAACATATTCTTAGTATACTTACAATATATGATAAACATACAGAAACAAGTTGACAATATGTTGCAGGTATACTACAGATAGTACATGCGTGCGAGCTTGCAGGTTGCACCTCCGCCGGAACAGGTCGTACTCAGCATGTTGTTGAAAAAGCTTTCGGTAAGCGGGAATACTCGCTCGCATCCAGCGGGTCAGTTGGTCAATCTCCAAGGACGTTAGCTCCAATGGCTTGCCCTTGTCCCCGAAGGTAGTGACCACGATGCCGGGAGCGGGGCCCGCCATCAAAGCCCGCGGGACACGGCCGGCAGTAGCTCTTTCTCGGTTCAAGAGCATGGTCAGCATTCACAATACTTTCCAATTGTGTAGCAATCGCTGCTTTAACGGAGTGGACGGCATCTCCGTCGTCTTCTTCATCGAACCCCAAATCCTCCCCACCGCCATCCTTGGTCTCACCATCGGCATCCTCGGTCTTAGGCGCATCGCCATCCTCGTCGTCGGGAACTCCGGCCTCGCCGCCTTGACTCGACACATCCTTGGCTTCCACGTCCTGTTGTGCGTGTACCACCTCGTCTTCTGCGCTTGTCCTCCCGGCTTCCTCAGCATGTTCGCCCTCCTTGTCATCCATCGTGACGTCCACATCCGTATGTCTGTAGGAGAGTTGCAATGCACCTTCAACACGTTGTCAACATATTGCGAATGTGTTGTCACGCAAGCTTGCCCAATCATTCATGGGAGAGAAAGGGCGTAGAGTACCTTAAGGTTTCGCCGCGGTTGCCACAAACTACAGCATCGATTTCTTCAGGGTCCGGTGCGGGTGGCTGGATCTGCCCGTGGAGTTTCCGATGTCGTGTGCGGGTGGCCTTGCTCACCACGTTTCCACGTAGGTCAACTCCGTAGCACATGGCACAATCACATAGAAACCGCCCTCGCTCCAATGTTACGGTGCCCACATTTCGACGATGCATTGCATGGAGCGAGAGCCAAGGATCGGCTTCGCCCGCCGTGTCCTTCACCTCACCCATCTCGGTGTCCTTCGCCTCAGCTGGCTCTTCCACCGGAGATCTGCTTCGCCCACCGCAGTATATCTCCCATACATATTCAATATACCGGCAACGGTTTCTGATATATTGCAACATATTATATCATGAAAAATCAGTATGCAAGTTGAGGTGCCTAAATATTCGTACATACCTCATGGGCTCTTCCATCTCGGCAGCCATGGCATCCGTGGTAACTGCAATTAAAGACCAAACTCCAACCGCACGGATCAAATCTGGCCAATCATTTATTGTCGAAACGCTCCTCCAATGTCGCCCAAGGCACCGAACCTCCCGCACATTGTCTCGTGTAGGATTATCGAGTTGAGAGTCGTCGGGCAGCAGCGAGCCGTATGTAGTCGCCTCGAAGTTGCCATCGTGTACTAGGTAGACAACAGTTTCCATACGGATCGGTGTCAAAATTGCTTGATGAGCTTCGAAGAAGTCGTAGGCTTCTTCCGCATTCGATGGTAGGTTGTCTCCCTCGGGGGTAACGTCAAGTGGAAATTGGTGAGGACTACGTTCCGCGTCAACAGTGACTACATCAATGAATCCAGAAATCCCGAAATAGTACCTGCCGTCGTCTAAACCAGCTGAATTTGCCGCCTCGTGCGCCTCGGGGGGCGCCTCGCCCGCATCTCTGCACAATATCGTCCCAACATGTTTCCAACATCCCATCAACATGCTGCAACCATCACGATAGCGTGCTGCAGCATAGTTACGGCTAAAGCAAGTAGGCAAGGAAACATGATGAGATGTATCACCTGGAAAAGCTCTTCGATATGGACGATGAACTAGTCGACATTGAGGATGCCCGCAAGTCAGGCATGCTACTTCCGATGGTCCCATCTAAAGCATGCCCCTCGTGCGCCTCGTACGCCTCGGGGGGCGCCTCGCCCGCATCTCTGCACAATATCGTCCCAACATGTGTTCAACATCCCATCAACATGCTGCAACCATCACGATAGCGTGCTGCAGCACTATTGCAGCGAGCCACGTGAGGAATGGTGGGAGGGAAACCATGCCCCACGAGAGTCCCTTACCTTGCACTCCCGCCGGCTAGTGGAGGGCTCGTGGGTGCCTCAGCATTGGGCGGCGGGGGGGACTCCTTGCTTTGGGCCTCGTACGCCTCGGGGGGCGCCTCGCCCGCATCTCTGCACAATATCGTCCCAACATGTGTTCAACATCCCATCAACATGCTGCAACCATCACGATAGCGTGCTGCAGCACTATTGCAGCGAGCCACGTGAGGAATGGTGGGAGGGAAACCATGCCCCACGAGAGTCCCTTACCTTGCACTCCCGCCGGCTAGTGGAGGGCTCGTGGGTGCCTCAGCATTGGGCGGCGGGGGGACTCCTTGCTTTGGGCCTCGTGCGCCTCGGGGGGCGCCTCGCCCGCATCTCTGCACAATATCGTCCCAACATGTTTCAACATCCCATCAACATGCTGCAACCATCACGATAGCGTGCTGCAGCACTATTGCAGCGAGCCACGTGAGGAATGGTGGGAGGGAAATCATGCCCCGCGAGAGTCCCTTACCTTGCCTCTTGCATGCCACGAATCCTTTCGACAATCCGTTGCAAGCAATTAGGCACCGGTGGAACAAGTCGAAACGATTTCCCCTTAAAGGTTACCGTTGCCGGTTCTAGCTCCAAGATGTCGGAAGGTGGTAACCAAGTCGGCCACGCGGTATTGTCTGGAGATAAATCGTGCGCCAATCTGGAGAAATCGTGCGGGAGCAGTCGCGTTGGCAGCCACTTATGATGCCATACCGTGTCCACTTCCACATAGTGCGCATCGACTTTCCTGCAATGTGTTCCAGGATCCCTACAATATAATCTCAATATGTATGCAACATATGGTAACCATGTTGCATACATGTAGCAAAGAGTCCTGTGAAGCAAGAAAGACACAACCTCAACGTCGAGAAGAAAGAGAAAGGGTGCTACCTCGCGGACAACTCCAGTTCCCTCGTAGATATTGGAAGATGTGGAGGCGCAATCCACGCCAAAAGGCGTTCCTTCTTCGTAATCGTTTCATACTCCGGGTCGCGGAAGCCTTCCGCGGTACTCCAACCTTCCGGGAATATGAGCTTGATATTGGGAGGGGGTTTGAGGGATGTACCCTCCTGAGCATTGGAAGGTTTGATCGGCTCTCGATCGGCTAAGCACCCGCCTTGCGCGGGATTTCTCATCGCGCGCTTGGCTAACGAAGATTGTTGTACGGGGGGGGGCGCCTTCCCTTGGACGAGGGCGGCGGCTCTAGCCGAAGGCAAGCCGGTTCGATGTCGCTCCGCATCACTTGGTGATGATGATTGAGGGGATCGTTCATGGCGAGGTCGCTTTTCACCATGAACAATTTGATCTCCTCGGACCATACTGCATTGAAGTCCCCTTTACCACGCCCATCACCCTTCGAAAATGTACTGCAACTATGCTGTAATATATTGGACATATACTGCGGACATATTGACGATATGCTGAAGGAACTTTCAAGTAAAGCAATAACCCAAAAGTAGGTTTTCGGACCCCCCCCACAAAAAACGCACACAAGCTATGTCGCAAAATATAGCTCCTGAGTCCATATAACAAGTCTCACCAGAATTGAAGAACATGTTTTTTCAACTTTTTTAGGGCTCACTTCAACACTTCCGCAGCATACTGAAAGGGGGGGCTAAAGGCAGGGCTCAAGGTCTTGAGCCCTCACGTATTGAAGTGAGCCCTCACGTATTGAAGTGAGCCCTCACGTATTGAAGTGATCCCTGCCTTGAGCTCTGCAGGCGGTTGCACGCGGTTGCACGCATATTGACCTTTACAAAAATTTAAAAAACTTTTTAGAGGAGAATCTGTTCAATACTACTTCAATACGGGAGGGCTCACTGCAATACGTTACCGCTTGCAGGCGTATTGAAATGGCGTATTGGAGATGTATTGAAAACTGCTGATGTCAGCTTTGCCAGTGCCACGTCAGACGGATCTTCGCAAAACTGACTTGGCACTTTTTCGACCCATCTCCAATACGCCATTTCAATACGCCTGCAAGCGGTAACGTATTGCAGTGAGCCCTCACGTATTGCAGTAGTATTGAACAGATTGAACGATTTTCGGGGAAACAATTTTGGAATTTTAATTTTTAGGAGAATCTGCACCCCTCGTTCGTGAATCGAACGGCCGAATTCGTAACTCAAGAAGTACCCCCAAAATACTCAAGAAGTCCCCCCGAAATGGTCCAAAATATGTCTGAAAAACCCTTCACTGAAACTCGAACCCATCACCTCAAGGGTGTGAGAGAGACGCTCGACCACTACACCATTACAATGGATTGGTATGCTTATTCGTAGTCTTTTTTTGGATTTGTTATCGATGCAATGTCACTGAGAGTCTGAGACATCGCATCGCATCGCATCGTCATCATCGTCGTCATCGTCGATCGTGCTCGCATGACGATGACGAGTCGATCCGATGTGACTTCTGAACGGCAGGGAAAGTTTTTGAGCACTTCGAATTTTCTGAACGGTCAAGTTCAAACTCACGTTATTGCACTCTTCACAGTTCGCCGTCAGCAGTGTTGCAGCAGCCTCACCAGTGAGTTGCGTGCTGTGATATTTTTAATTCTCACAGGTTGCAATATGGCACTGGTTTGCAGTGCATGTTTTGGTTATGCGTGTGTATTATTTTGTGTGTGCTTCGCGCGCTCATACTTGGCATGCGTGAAACTTTGACTAGGGAGTGAACGGGAAATTCCCGCGAGTCCTTTGCACTCGATATAGTTGGTTCAAATCCAACTCACTCCACATCCCCCTTTTACTTTCCTTTGCTTCTTTCGTTGACGACTGCTAATTTCTTTCTTCTTTACTAAACGTTAGTTGGTTGGTTTCGTTTTTCAGATCCGCTGAAAACGTTCGCGTGGCGAAGTCATATTAGGTTTTCATCTCGCGTTCATATTCGCATTTATTTGAGGTTGCTCGGTTGTTAATTATGTTTTCAATAAAGGTTTATTTTGTGCTTTTCCGCTTTTTACTAAGTGTTGGCTCTTTACTTTCCTTTTCAGATTGGCTGTTTTCGAGGAGGGCGAAATGGAGGAAATCGACCGCCTCGAGTACAACGTCAACTTCAAGCATCCCTTCAAACATTCTAGGTCGATAAGTCCTTTATGTTTTCAATAGAATATTCTTTTGTGCGTTTCCGCTTTTTTACTAAGTGTTGGCTCTTTACTTTCCATTTTAGATCGGTTGTTTTGGAGCGAAGCGAGATGGAGAAAATCGACCGCCTCGAGTACAACGTCAACTTCAAGCATCCCGTCAAGCGTTCTAGATGGATACATTGATTTTAGGTTGGCATCTTGTAAATAGAAAGTGCACGAGTAGAACATCATTTTGCGTATTGTAAATAGAAAGTGCACGAGTAGAACATTATTTTGTGTATTCGTTGGTATGATAAAATTTGATAGTCCCATTCGTATTCCTTTCTGCCTAGCTAGATACATGTTAATCGTAGTAAAGATGCTCGAGTGTTCCCTACTATTCTTATTTTGTTTATCTCGCATAGCATACGCATAGTGGAAACATAGTGAACACACTGCATGTTGCAAATGTGCAATATGTATGCTATAGGTCTATAATATATATCCAACATAGGCAACTTTTATTTCAAATACATATGCAATATGTCCACAGTATATATACAACATATTGAATTTGCATGTTCAATACGTATACAATAGGTCCGCAGTATGTATCCAACATACTGAATGTTCCGTTTCAATATATATGCAATATGTCCGCAATATATATACAACATATTGAATTTTCATGTTCAATATGTATGCGATAGGTCCGCAGTATGTATCCAATATACTAAATGTACCGTTTCAATACATATTCAATAGGTCCACAATATATATACAACATATTGAATTTACATGTTCAATACGTATGCAATATGTCCGCAGTATGTATCCAACATACTGAATGTTCCGTTTCAATACATATTCAATAGGTCCACAATATATATACAACATATTGAATTTACATGTTCAATACGTATGCAATATGTCCGCAGTGTGTATCCAACATATTGAATGTTGACTTACAATATGTATACAATATGTATACAATATGTGGGCAATATGTCTGCAACATGCCTTCATAGTGTTTGCGACATGCATGGTGCATGTCTCCAACCCTATACTACACATGTGTTGAAGGCATATTGAAATAACTCTCTGCATCATAACTTCAATATGTCTCCAATACATGAGGGCTCACTGCAATACTATGTTGAAAACATGTTGGAGCGCTTGCAGGCATATTGCACACATATTGTAACATTTTTTATTGTATTGAACATTTATTGTCAATACGCGTGCAATATGCCTGCAATATGTGTTCAATACGATGTATTGCACGCGTCCAGAAACGTAGGGCATGGGTTCTAGCAACACGTCGACGTCCTTCCAGTGTTGACGTGGGCCAGGGGCAATCGAGATCACACCGCAGTGCTTCATCTTCACACGTTCCTGCGGATACCCTCCATTGCACACGCAGTCAAGCGCAATAGCCTATGATCTCTTCAAGCCGCGCTGGAGCGTCACACCTCCGTGCGCGCACACTCGTGTAGATGTTGACTGCGGGTTGGGCTTTGTCACACGTCGTGACGCACTACCTACCTTGGGAGGGAGGTCCGCACTTCGCATCGCGCCGAACCGCGTGGACCAATTCCTGCGATGGCAACGCGCTAGTCAGTTGCGGTCCTTTCACCCATCAGGCATCGCCCATCGGCAACGTTCGTATACAATCAGCCGCGGCACTCGTCCGTTACAAGGAGTAAGAACATCGGCACGGGTCGCACTGTTTGTCATGCTTCTTTGCTTGCCCGTCGTCCTCTCCATATTCGATGCCCATACCAGTTCGTAATACCCCTGGTTTCTCCTGGTTCCCACTCGGCGTCTCACGCAGTAGTCTGCCACCGACGCTAGGGTGCGCGTTTACTCGTAGCCCGTGCGGACTGCTCATGACACAAGCGTTTTCGGGAGCTCTGGCCGTGGGACTCGCACGCTGCTTAGCAAAGTCGTAGTCCATCATCCAGCGCCGCACCAGCCGCTTCACGGTGAAATAGAAGTAGTACTCCTTGGGACGATACTCCTCCCCGCGCGCCGTTTTAACAACGTCGTACCTCTCCTCCGTGCACCACTCTGTGGGCTCGCCATCCGCATCACGCTTCGTGGGCACGCCGCATACCGCTTGCACCCTCTTCCCCGGCTTTCCCTCCCCGTTTTGCCATGCGAAATTGCGGTGGAACTTGGGACACACGTGTATCGCATAGTCCCATACGCTCTTCGCACCGAGCGCCCGTCTCATGTGCCATAGCGATCCCGGCAGGTTGCAAGTATTGCCGCCCAGGAGCATCTTCAAGACTTTCAGGAAGGTGTCGAAATGGTCATCAGTCCACCTCTGTCGCCTTTTCATATCCATGAAGTACCATACGGCCTCCTGCACGGTCACTCCGTTCGGACTCGCCTTCCCGTGCGTGACCAGCGGTTGCGACTGCTTTCCTGCTGCTAGGTTTGGCACGTCCGTGACACACAACGTGATCGCGGGGTCGGGCTCAGCCTCCAGGGCCAGCACAATGTCCTGCACGGACTCCGTCGCGATAGTGACTTCGGTATTCATATCCACCAGCACTGCCAACTCCTGCTTACAATGGCAGTCACACCACCAACGCTCCCCGCCATATTACTACTCCACGCACGCTCACGCATCGTTAGTGGGTTACAGTGGAAACATTTTGGTGCCAGTATGGGCAGGGCGGGTTGCATACCTCAAACAAGAAGTCTGGCAGATCAAGCATATCCTCTGTAGGCGTATTCATTTCTTCGTCCGCCACAAGGTGGGTCTTTTCCAGAGCTTCTACGACATCTTCCACAACGATGTCCTGGTTCTCCTTCGCCTCCTCCCAGTATTCCTTCTCAGCCGGGGAGGGCACCGATCCGCAGAACATTTCCCCAAATGCCACCAGGCCGGACATCAGCGTGCACTCCGGCAGCTGCTGCAGTGGGCAATTGAGATCCGCCGCCAACAGGTCCCTCATGTCATGGTTAACCTGGTTACCGTTTGTCCCAGCGCCACCTACCAAGTTGCCGCTACGCCACCGATCAGTACGGCTTCTGGTGTCCGGTTCCTCCATCACCACCTCCTGCCCTTCATCCGAACTCAGGAGGACGTCAGACGATCCAGTCTTCCCGTAGGGTGCCGGCACACCGCACACCCTGTTCCTGGCATCGAGCGCCACTCCAAGGCGGTGCGTGCGTGCGAGAAGCACGTCTGACCTCCGTTCTGCCTCTTTGTGCCATTTCGTCGCCGTCTTCGTTGGCATCTGCAAGTCTTCTAAGGTGAAGACGGAACGGATGCTCTGCCGCTCTTTCACGATGTCCGACGTGCTGTATGCTTGGCGCGCCAAGTCTAGTAGGCGTTGGTCGGACACGTGACTGCTGTCCCAAGTGGTGGTGGGGGCGCTCGCTTCACCAGCAGCAGGTTGGGTGGCTGCTTGTCGGGGGGCTTCAGCAGTACCAGGGCGTCCGCCATCCTCGGGTGGCATTGCCTCCCGCCGGGGCTTAATGCGCCCTCTGTCGTCAATTGTGTACCCGAGGTCCGGCAGACGACCTGCGAGCTGATTGACCAGGTCGCGCTTCGCCATAGCTTGGTCCTTACCACGGGCAGATCGCGGAATCCAGCCATTATCCGCACCAAACGTTGAAACCGTCGGGCGTTCGCTTGCACCCATGGCCTTCAAGCGATCCTGAATCACAGCGTCGTCGGGGAAGGAGAGTCCCTGAAAAATAGAGCAATGGAGGAAGGAGGGTGTTGAATACGAAAATAAAGGCATCAACATGCACCGCAAGTCCATGTGCCGTGCGTGCGCTGGCCACTCAGTTGATTCATGCATTGCACACATGCTGGCAGGGTGCGTGCGCGCCGTATGGTGGTATTATACACATGCAACATGCAACAGGTGCCGTGACGCAGGTGCACGAGGTGCCAGCACCGCTCTCAGCACCAGTGTTCACGGCTTAAGACGGAGTCCCATACCATATCGCAATTACAATATACCCGGTGTTACGGTGATTGACCCGAAGCAGCTTTCGGCATTGTTCATCACATGCACAAATAAACAGGTATAAGTTTGTTGGCTGTACCATCGGCGCGCATTCCACCAGGTACTAACTACAGTACTACTGCCTACACACTGTATACAACATGCCGTCTCAGCTTGCTTTAAGAGGTGCGCAGATCTGCCGCGCCGCATCTCTTCGGACTTCCGCGGCACATGTCTTCGTTTCGGGTGAAGGTTCAAATTCGCACATCGTCGGCTGCACGCCTGCGAAGGAAAGCGTGGGGCACATCTTGTATCAGCCCCCCGCCCCCCCCACTCTCACCCTAAAACACCTGTAGGCCGACTTGATTCGAGGAATTGCCAACACACTAATAAAGAGAGTGAGTCACGCACCTGGTTGCAGTCCGCGGCTGTCGTCGTTGGCCGCTCGAAGCAGCCTCGGCCGCCAGGTCGAGGCGCAAGGCATCCGGGACCGTGGAACGCTTCTTTAGCAGCTCCGGCAGCTTGTCCATAGGCAACGCTTCTCCGGTAGAGGTGATGTACACGAGCCCCTCCTCGGAAACGTGCACATTCGGCACGGTGCGCACGTGCATCTTGGCAAGCTGATTCTTGTTCTCAGGGCGAGAGTCAAACTCGGCATGGAAGGGAGCGAACTCCATGTACACCGCGGCTACTTTTATGCGGAGGTGGCTGCCATCATCGTGCCCCGCCACCATGAAGTAGTTATCATGGTCGCTTGACCATTCGTCGTTGGTGAGGGCATGCACTGATCGGCCAATTGAGCCGGAGAGGACACCGCCCGCGTGCTCCATTTCGAATATTGCTCCGTACACGTTGTCCGCCCACGCGATCCCTTTACACTTCCCGTCCAAGGACTTCTTCATCTCCTTGGTCCACTTCGTTACATCAGCATCTTTGGGGAGGTCCTTAACACGGTTCTTCTTAGCGCGTTCGAGGGCCTTCAGCCGTATGTTCTCAATCAGCTCGGGCATGCCTTGCCCGGACACCTGCACCTGGCGACTGTCGGCTGGAGGGGCGCTGGCTGTGCGTGTGGCCCCTGCAGAAGACGCCGTCCGCGCCTTGCTCTGTCGCGGAGGGACTGTAGGGGGGGCATTGCGCTTTGTACTGATTGCCTGCTGGAGGAGGGACATGGCAGCGTTGGCCGCCACCCGTTTCTTCAAGGCAACCGTGAGCGCTGAGTTCATCGGTTTCTCCAGCACCGGTGGCAAGTGCTTGTAAGCGCCGAATGTGTAAGGCTGCGGCAATGTTTCCAGCACGTTCTTGTAAGTAATTGCTTGGAGCTTGCCATCCGCGGCCAGACGTTGCATGTGCTCCAGAAGACGCTCGTCGGATACTTCGCTCAGCAATTTCAGCCCTGCTGCCGGCGTGGAGTCGGCCGCGCTCAGGGCGTTTATTTGCAACTGTCTTGCCGCTTCGAGCATAGGTTTCATCCTGTCTTGGTTCCTCTGCATCGTGACTCTCCTGCTGCGCTCAAACTCTGGGGTCTGTACAGGTGATGGGTTGTTAGCGGGGGCCTGTGGGCCACTCGCGGAAGGCTTCTCTTGGAAAACCGCCGGACCGTGGCTCAGCGGGGACACCGCGGGTTCCGCGGGAGGGGCAGATTGCAGGCAGTCCCGTGCAAGGACACCCTGCTTTTCTGCTTCAACGGCGCGCTGCGGCTGTTGCTGGACCCCTTCCTTGGCGGTCGGTTGCCAGGATTGCACGGTGGACGCGGCCTGCACCAAGCTGGGAATCGAGGGAGGTTCTTGGGGTGGGAATGCCAGATCAACGGTGGCAATCTGTGGGGGCGCCCTGGCTGGAGGGGGCGGCAATAGCGTACTCGCCGGCGCCTGGGCCAACGTCCCGGTTTCCGCTGGCCACAGCAGCGTCAACAGGTCTGCGACGTGCTGCATCCACGGGTACTCGGGATTGACATTGGCCTGGACGAGGCACGCTCGCGCGAGGAAATTTTACGCAGCTTGCCGTGAGGTGAAACGCTTAAATTCCGCGGGACCGTTGCGCGCACGGCCCGTGGGCGTGCAGCGCACGAGCAACACGGTACACGTCACGGGCGTGAGGTGAAACACTAAAACCCCGCGGCTACGAGGCGCGCACGGCCCGTTGGCGTGCAGCGCACGAGCAACACGGTACGCGTCACAGGCAGGCTGTAGTGGAAGCCAAAATAAGAACCGGGGGTCGGCCTGCAAGATGGATGACCGCATACTCGTTCGTTGGGAATGAAGTGTGTATATTCAGGGGGGGGGGCGGGGAAAACGCAGCAGGAAGCGGGAATGGCGGGTGCAATGCGTACCTTGCTGCCAGCCGCAGCCGCCGCGTCTTCAGCAGCGGGGGGGGCGGAGGCACCCCCTCCAGCTTCGGCTGCGGTCGCTGATGGAGCTTCCTAAGTAGGACGCAACAAACAACCGGAAGCACTTCATCATCCAGAAGAAGACCGCTGGCGACGGTATGTCCCCAGCAGCCCTCCGGCTTATATGAAGATCACGCTTTAAAAAAACGGGGACAAGAGGCTTGCATAACCCGCCGCATCGTTGCGCGACCGGCCCGTTGGCGATCAGCGCACGTGCTACACGGTCCGCAGAGGCTTCAACACATGTAAAAAAATGAAACCCGGTGAACACGAAAATGAAACACTTCAAACGACGAGAAGCATACCACGCTGGCGACGGTATGTCCCCAGCAGCCCTCCGGCTTATATGAAGATCACGCTTTAAAAAAACGGGGACAAGAGGCTTGCATAACCCGCCGCATCGTTGCGCGACCGGCCCGTTGGCGATGTGTTGAACGGAGGCATTAATTCGCGAAAATTCCCTTCAATAAAATCGCCACACATAATCAGACCCCATCCCCACCCCATAATCTATGACGATGACGAAGTGCCCGCGACAAACCGAATGCGGGATGGTGACCATGTTTGGCGGCGCGGGCAGTCCGCTCGTGCGCCAGTGCTGCGCTAGTGGTTTTTTTTTACAAAATTATGTCGTTATGTACAGTTTATGTCGTTTTGTACAATGCTTAACAGTGGTGGCCCCAGGTCTACACAAGTCAAGCAAGAAACCCAAAGTTCATTATCACGCATACCACACGCACAGCACGCACAAGCATTTTCAAGCATTCAAGACATATCATATTTTGTATTCAAATTTACTTTATATCATATGTCTATCTCGGCATGTGCCATCCAGCGGTTGTGCATGCCGAGCATACAACGATCTAAAGCCCATCTTGGCTTACAACATCTTGCAACGCGAGCTCTAGGGGTCGCTCTCGCTCGGTGCATTCCCCCCTGCCTTCTTCGCTTTTCTATCTTCGTAGAGTGACTCTACTAAGACGGACCAGTGAGGTTTCATGCCATTCCCAACGAATAGCTCTAGTCCTTTGCGCGTGTACCTCACGCACACATGCCAACTTAGGTATGTCGCTGACGGAATAATGTAAACTGTTTTCTTCTTTTGTTGTTGTCCCCACCAAAGCCTCCGCAATGGATAGCTGCGGTCATCGAGCCAGTGCTTTGGCAAAAGAAATGCGCAGAAGTCCCTGCACTCAGCTGCGTAGAAAATGAATGCAGCGTCGCTCATTCCACTCGAGGGTGGTGCGCAGATGTAGTTCGCATTTAAAAGACCCCCCCCCAGTCTTTCGGGTCGAAGATGTCCTTGGCTTGCCACCCCTTTATTGACTTTGCCATAGCTTGGTGGTCCACCGACATAAGAGTGCACGTTTCTTGAAAATCTGTCTGTAGGATATTTTTCACGTGTCCCATAATTCCAGAACCCGCTGCAAATAAGTCAACTATCACCCTACTTTTAATCTTCTTCGAGTCTTTGAAGTGCGTGTCATCGAACTTGGTGAGCAGTTGGCAAACGTGTTCCGCTTCCACAACTGCTCTGCTTTGTCGCCCTCTGTCTTCGAATACGTCATTAAAAATAGACTCTATCCAATTTGTCTCGATGGAAACTTCGGACAAGTACGTCTCTTGCATACGCAAATGAACTGTCACAAACCGCGGCTTATCGTGTACCTTAGCCGGGTTGTGACACTTGCTGTAGCAGTCTCTGTGACGAACATATGACACGCGCAGTACGGTACGCGTGAGAAGTTATGACAGTGAAGAGATACGGAAAGAGAAGCGGGTGTTACACTTATTCAGAGATAGTGAGAAGAAGTAGGGCGGCGTGGAAGTGTGAGACAGACGCTCATTTTTGTTTTGCCTTCGTAACAGTGATTCCGAAAATAGGAAGGACTCGCTTAGACCGCGAAAACAGCAGTGTTATGATATGATTTATGAGATATAGCATTCTTCTGCTTGTAAAGATATACTTTTGTGGAACTTGCTCGTGTGCGATAGTGTCAGAACTGTAATTAACAGTCTTTTTCAAAACAAAAATGTGCCATATTACAGACATGTCGTCTGTAATTCTGAGAGTGCAACAGCAGTCCTGAAGAACGAGACTTCTGAATGGTGATGCCAGGGACGGAGTTTTCCATACTGGTAAGCCTTGGAAGAGGTTGAGGGAAACAGACTGTTGTGGCACTCGAAGTTCACCAGCCTTGCAAAGTACAGCGCCAGCGATCAGAGCGAAGCCGGGTGCCTATTTTCCACTATGGTTGCAGCGTTGAGAATGGTATGCTGGGCTATTTCGGGGGGTGACATCCTGCTGGAGCGAAGCACCGAACGGTAGAGCCAGGGACGGATTCATCCGTACTGGTACGCCTGAAGGCGTAGAGCGAAACAGGGTTGTCAGTGTTTATTATCACGACAACGTTCTTTGCGACAACCTGACCCATGCTGGCATTCTTCCGAGTTACGGTACTGACCAGGCACACTGAGGGTTGAGGCAACCTTGCTGAGCATCTGAGAGGAGCAGTACAAGACAGGGCCAAGTCACAGACAAAACTCAGCACACCATTTATGAACGAGATTGTCCTTACAGTGATTGCTACTTAGAGCGAAGTACTGAAAGGTGAAGCCAGGGACGGACTTATCCGTACTGGTAAACTTGGAAGTGTGGAGTGAAAAGAGCTTTCACACCGGCATTTCCTCACCACCGAGAAGATAGCAACGGAGTCCAGTACTGACCGTCAGAAGCAGCAAATGGCAGAGAGGCATACCCAGAGAGCGATACGGGTGAGCCAGCACTTCACAGAGCTGGAAGAAGAGGAAGGGGCTGCCAGAGGCCAGCCTGAGGTCCAAGCACCAGTGCAACCCCAGGTCCAAGCCCAAGCACCAGTGCAACCTCAGGTCCAAGCCCAGGAGCCGTTGGTAATATTCGAGGAGGAAATGGAGTACACTGACTCTACGCGCGTCAACCTTGGTACTCTGCCCATCTACACGGGCACCAAGGAGGAAGACCGTCCCAAGTTCCTGAGGGAATTCGCCAACATGTGCGAGAATTTTGTGCGGCAGCACAATGCCAACATCAGAAGGAGGCTCAGGTCCGCGGCTGGCACGCTCACCGATGCGCAGATCAAGGCCCTGAGAGAGACACCTCCTGACTTTGAGTATCTGTGGGATATCATCCCTGCATGTCTGGCTGGCGAGAATTCGCAAACTCTCAGCTGGTGGCGTGAGAATTATGAGAAAGGGGGTGTAGTGGCCTCCAACATGGACCGAGTCCTCAAAGACACTAGTGAACATGGCCCACTCGAGGGTACTATCCCATGTGCTAGGCCCCCCTTCAATGAAATGAATGCTGGTACCACGTGGGTGATAGCGAGGCCAGTGACGAACCAAGACGCCCAAGGGGAGGTTTCCAACGACTATCTGACTGATGGAACTTCGCTGAAAGGCTTGACGGGACATGATGGCACCCGTGACACTCAGTACTTCTACGCGCTCCGGGGTTTTATCGCTGCCCTTGACAAGAAGTTTATGATGAAAGGAACGCAAGAGAAAGTGGATCTGTTGACACAGAAGCCACAGGAGGTGGGGCAGGATGGGCTAACGTACATGAAGATGTGTCAACGCAGGGCGATGCAGCTCAACACTGGTAAGGTGCTGAGCGACGAGGAGCTGCGCACCTTCATCGAGGACTGCGTAGAAAACCTGCGCATCAAGATCTTCCAGACACGGGTGAAGGAGCAACTGAGGGCACAGTTCCCGCCACCCAATCGGGTAACCTGGAAGGACCTGGAGTCCATCATCGAGGTTCAGGACAAGCTCAAGGGAGACGCGGAGTCCTGGATTCTCACCTTCCTGCAGGAGATTACCAGACGGTGTGGCTGCCAGTACTCTACCTGGGAGGCTCGTCAACATGGCCTCGACCTCAAGGCGATAAAGAACTCGATCAAGAAGATTGAGTCCGTTGGGGAAGGGCAGCCAGCAGGCGAGCTAGAGAGCAGCAAGAAGGCGGAGACACCACCTTCCAAGAAGATGAAGAAGGAGGTGAATGTTGCCGAAAGAGCTAAGAAGCCCTCCTACAACAAGACGCCGCCGCCAGCGGAGGGCACTCGTACGAGCGACAAGCCCAAGTGCTTACGCTGCTTCGGAGGGGGGTGGCACGAGTCCGATCCCGAGCAGTGCAGGAGTGGCTATAAACACGTCAAGATGCCTGCAGGGTTCCACGAGAGCAGACTCGGTTCCAGCAAGTGGTGGGACGCGGAGAACGCCGCCTTGCGCATGTACAACCTGAAGAACTGCTTCAAGAACTCTGATTGGGGCATCCTGGTCACGGACTGGCAGCAGCTGCCCAATGACGAGAAGGACACGTACCGGGCCAAGCAGACACCAGAGGACAAGCAGAAGGGCGCCACTGGCAACCCTGAGGCGTTGCAGGCTGAGTACCAGGGCATGGTGGCTGCCCGGAAGACTGCCAGCCGTGCTGGCAGCGTGAGGTCGCAGGTGCTGTCTGAAGACGAGGGCTCCGATGAGGAGCCAGTCGCAGCGCGCGTCGCAGAGAGAGACGCACATTGCCGACACACATGTGCACCACCGTGGCAGCACAGGGGCAGCAACGCCATCTTGCTCTCCAACCAACCTACTCTCAGCAATGGCCGAGGAGATGGGTGAAGAGGCACTCTCAGACGCACTCGACACCTTGGGCTTGGGGGAACTCCCCGAGATGCCGAGCAAGGGTGTTGAGTCCGAGCTCGCAGCAGCACTGGCGGTAGCACTGGGCAGCACGCAGCGCATGAGAGGCTTCCCGGTGAAGACACCCGAGGAATATGAGGCCGACGCACAGGTGCCCATGGCGCCTGCGGCGGACGAGATGCAGAGAAAGGTGCAGCTCATGGCCTCCGTGATCAAGAGTCTTGGAGCGGCTTTCCGCAAACTAGCTGCTGGACTCGTGGCAGAAGGTCGGATAACAGCTCCCAGGGGTGTGGAAACCTTGGTAGAGCTAGCTGAGACCGATCAGCTGCCCATGGCAACAGCCTCAGCGGCAGACCGACAGGGCAGCGGCGAAGACAATGGTGACGACAGCGACGAGGATGACGACTGCCCAGGCATGGAGTCCGGCGACGACAGCGATGAGGAGGAGATTCCTCTGGACGAGATGCCAGAGGACATGGTGGAGCAGCCCAGGAAAGTGAGGACCACGGTGCGCGTCACTGCTGCAGCGGCCACAGTCCAGGAGAGCTTCGGGGTGAGGAATTTCAGCGACAGGGGCGAGTTACACGCAGGGACAATGGAGGCCAAAGCATACGAACTGTTGAAGAAGAAGATGCTCAGTGGCCTTACGGAGGAGCAGCTCACCGCCATGGCGCAGGTCCAGCCTGTGTGCAAGCTTCTCAACGAGACCTTGGCACAAGGGATGGCTCTGGTGGCCTCTGGGGGCCTGCTCATGTTGTACAAAACGCTACTTCTGGACACTGGAGCTAATTGCAACATCATCCCCATCAGAACGGTCAACAGGCTTGGCTTGACCATCTTCGATGCGGAGACAGGGGCCAGAGTGGCCAGGTGTGATGGCAGCCCTGCAGAGTTCACCAAATACTGCTACGTGGATGTGGTCCTCGCTGCGGGCACACCATACATGACTCTGCATCGGCTCCATGCCTTTGTCACATACACCAACGACACCACGTGGGATTTCTTGGTGGGCACGGGACCCCTGAAGAATGTACTCAAGCTGACCATCGACCTCTACCGAGGCATCGCCACCTCTGAGGCCGCGGTGTCATTGGGCATGAGGGAGAAGGTCACGCTGCCGTTGATCGAGCTGACGCCGCCCGCTGATGCTAGGAGTAAGCGGAACGAAGACCCCAGGGTGTGCCTGGCGACTGAGATCTTCGACGACGGTGCTACGCCAGAACGCACTCTTGCCCCCGTCTTTGAAAGCTGTGCTCCACGTCCACGCGAGGCTGTGTCTCCGGACACAAGAGGAGAGGACCGCCTGGCCGTCTCAGGAGAAAGGTGTGCACCTGCACCGTGTGCGTTCCTACGAAATCACCCCGAGCTGGTGGACAGCCTGGCAGGATTTCTAGAAGATCTCAGGCTGAGAAGGTTCAACCAGGAGGAGAAGGAGATGCTGGAGGCGCGCTGCCAGTCCATGGTGGAGGCGGGCATCCTGCGACCCAGCGCACTTATGCAGGTAGAGGTCACTGGACGGGTCAGCCTGCGGGCCGAGAACTCATTGTTCGAACCACCTGCTCCCGGCACGTCCATAACTAACCAGATGTTGGGCCTGCTGCAAGCGACGTCGCGCAGCCAGCGGGAGGCCAACGTTGCAACCAGAGGCGAATGGTCCAGTGCTGAAGAGCCAGCCGAGATGGAGCCCGTCACGCCAGCCAGCCTGGTCACGACTCAGGCAGATCCTCGCTATCCAGACCTCACGCAGGAGCAAGAGGCTGAGAGTGAAGCTGACTACAAGTTGGCTAGTGTGCAGCCGTGGGAGGGCATGGCAGTGAACCCGTGGGATCATCAGGACAAGGAGAGCAGCTGGTCTCAGCAGCGCCTGTACATCGACCGCACGGGCTACGCTCGCTTGTGCACACTCTGTGAAGATGGCAACGGAAGTGAAGTGGACGCAGGATTTGTGCAGGTCAAGTTCCCGCGCTGTGGAGAATGGAAAATCATCTTGGAGACGGAGCTACTGTGGCCCGACTTCACGCTGGTCGATCAGAAGGTTGACAAGGAGACGAAGGTACCCTCAGAGACCTGGACAGCGAGGGCAAGTTACAGAAAGGACAGCGATCAGGTCCCGCTTCCTGACTGTGGTGCCCATTGGGAAGCTGGGAGGTGCACAATGGCGAGTGTCCAGGAGGCCCTCAACGCCAACCAGATTTACCCAGGGGTCGTGACGGGCAAGCTCATGTGGGACAAGGTGGCACGCCAGTTCTGCGTGCTCAGCGAGCACACTCGCGCCCAGTGGGATCTCATGGAGCGCATGGTGCGTCACATCATGGATGGTGCCACCAACGTGAGCCCCATGGGGAAAGTGACTGGCGAGTTCCAGCTGCCCTTCTACTACGAGAAGGATCAGCGTTGGCAATACCAGCACCTGAAGTACGTGCAGCGAGTGGACATCAATGACCTTCGAGCTCGCCTGAAGGCGAAGTATGATGATGAGGTGGCTGGTGTGGAGAACCTGAACGTGAAGGCTATCCCTCAACTCACGCTGTCGGACGCAGCTGGCAAGGTGGGGAAGTTCTACCCAGTGACTGATGGAGAAGGAGGAGACGGTGAGGTGTTCAGCACAAACGCCGCCGCCGTGGAGTACCTACACTTGGGGGACAACGCCAGAGTAATGCTTGGTGCATGCAAGACGGAGGAGCAGGCGCGTGACGCGCTGAACACCTATGGGGCCAGGAGGGATCCGCCAGCACGCACGCGCAAGACTCCCAGGACGCAGAAGATGGTCAAAGGAGATGAGGCAGGGCCATCTGGCTCTACGCCGCCGCCATCCTCAGCCCCGCTGCGCCTGAGGCATCAAACCTGGCCCAAGGGAGTTTTCGACCCTGCGAAGCTAGAATATCACACGTCGGTGTTCCAGGGCACTTACGAGCTAGAGTCACCCACCCGCAGCGAGAACACCACTGGAGAAGCTCGCTGGCTGGATCCGGAGGAGATCTCCGAGTTCACAGCGTTGCACGGGCAGACAGTGTTCCTCGTCCGGTACCGTTGTTTCAAGGGCAAGATCGAGTTCCAGCTTGGGAAGCCCTATGCGCAACGAGGAAAGGGGGTGCACACGTGCCAACTCAGCAATAAGACACTGCACAAGTACTCCTCCTCTGCAGGGGTAGGGCAGCGGGGAGAGTGTTTGCCTCTGGGTGGGCAGTCGAAAGGCTGTACAGGCGGACTCCTGGGCACCATACAGAAACACGTGGAGCACCTTGGCGAGAGCACACGACTGGTGGAGATAGTCGAGAGCCACTTGAAGGATGGTCCACGGGGGGGCACTCTGCGTGTGTTCAAAACCCGGGCCAACTCCCAGTCCAAGGCCGTCTACTACCTCTTTGAAGACCACTGCTATTACCGTGAGCGTGGGTCCGGCGAGATGGTGTTCACCTTGGAGTACCTCTCCACTGGGACGCGCAAGTTCGACTGCTGCAGCTGGAAGACCTGGAACAAGGTGGCCGTGATGCATCGGGGGCCATTGTCAACATTCACATCCCTGGTAGGGCCTGCATTGCTGGCTGAAGCACAGCGACAGCGTGCAGAGGTACGTGAGCACCTGCGTAACGACTTCATGCGGTGCTTGGACCCAATCGTGGGGAGTGATGACTCCCATCGCAGGCATGCAGGAGATGAGGAGGAGGTGGGCAGCGTCTCGAGGCACTCGCACGACCTCGCAGCTGCTGCGGGTGTGAGCTCACACACGTGTCGCACAAGAACGCCATCGCCGCAGACGGAGAGTTCTGATGAGGACGTGGAGATCACCAGTGAGAGACTTGCTGGTTTGGCTGCTGATTTGGCGCAAGTGCGCGCCGAGACCGCGGCAAATGACGCCAACATGGCGGCTCTTGCAGAGTCGATAAGAATGCGCAAGGAGATCATCAGAGAGTACGAAGAGCGATCTCACGCTGCTCGCGCAACTGCAAGGATGAGCATGCGTGGGTCGGACTGCCCTGGGCTTGATGGTCATGGTGGTGCACGAGCTGCACCCACGCGGGAGCGCCACTCTGGCCAGGCTCCCAGCGAAACGCTGCACAGGGGCTTCGAGTGCAACATGGCTCAGCGGTCTGAGCACCAGTCAGTCAACGACATTCTAAGATCCCCGACGCATTCTGTCTGCACGCAGCGGACTGAAGCTCTGCTTCCGGCTGCACCGGAGCAGGAGGCTACTTCGCTCGTATCATCGCCAACCCGGGGCTCCACAGCGCCCAGCAGCCCAGAGTGGTCCAGTGGTCGTGTCGCGCGCGTCGACGCCCGACGTGATGGCCATCTCGCGACGAGCCCGCAGAGTTTGACCGCGAGGCCCGTGCAACAGCGCTCGCCACGGGCTGGCCAGCGCAGGAGGAGATCTCCGAGCCCCAGGAGGGAAGCGCAGCATCATGGGGCAGCTCGCGGTCGACATACAGACACGAACGCGCCGCGTAGTTCCTATGAGCGCCTGAGTTATGATGAGCGCTGGGAGGAGAGAAGAAGGGAGAGCGCACTGGGGCCTTTTCGAGGGGGCACCGGGCCGGCTGCAGCCCGGCGCGCCCACTACTGAGCAGCAGCCCCGGCGCACAGCCGGGCACACAGCCCGCCGGCGGACGGTGGGCGAAGCGCACTCAGGTGTGCTTCTTGCTCGTGGGGGTGTTCGCGCGCCTGCAATGGCCGCAGCTGCCTCACTTTGCAGTGATGGTCATGTGGATGGCCATGGAAATATTCAGATGCATTGGTGGAATGGTCGCCATCTGGGCGTGCCGCACTGGTGTGCCCCGTAGAGCCATGGCGCGCACATGGTGGGCCATACATACCGCCCCGCTCGAGCCGTGGACGCATCGTCGTGTGCATCTGCAGGTTCTGTTGGAGCTGACTACAGTAGGCACCTGCTGTTGCTGGTCGTGGAGGTCTTCAAGGTAACCGGGTGCCACCACGTCCGGCGCGGACTGTGGTACGTGCCATTGTTACGGTTTGGGCTCGCCATGCTCGCCGTGAACTTCACACGTGATGGGTTGCAAAATTAGTTGGTAAGCTTAAGTATGTAGAGGCGCATAATTTTTTTAAAGAGGGTTTAATAATATATAATGACTTATTTTTTCATATTTCGTATGACAATATCATATTCCAAATTGACTATTTTTTCAACTCTGAGATTTCGGGCAGTTGGGTGCCCACCCGAGGTGGAAACGTCTCTCCGAATCTTTCGTATGCGCGTTAAATGTGAAGTAGACAATAATTTATGAAAACCGATTCGTTTTTGTTATTCTCATTGAGAACGTTAATTTCCAAATTGACTATTTTTTCAACTTTGAGATTTCGGGCACTTGGGTGAGCATTAGAGGTAGTCTAAAGGTATCGGGACGTTCTCCGAATGTTCCGAATGTGAACCGCGTCGGGGATGTATGAAATCGCTATATGTGCATATGGATTCCATACAAATATGATAATGCAAATTCTACAAAGAATCATATACATTTCTCCAACATGGAAATAATTCTCCCGAGTGGGTTATGATCTCCCGAAGAGATAAAGAGGTGCAAGAATGCATACGCGCACTCGGGAAAGCGAGTGTAATAATTCATGTCATATGAAGGCACATACAAAACATTGTTGGAATCAAATCCGAGGTTATTGCTACATATCAATAATACAAACGATAAGGGGGACATCTAGTCTATATCACTTCCATATCTATACCAACGCTAACAGGCGCTGATGGGTCCGATCCGATATGAAATATTCAGCACCCTGCCGAATTAAGGGCACCTCCGTCGCTATCACCGCCTCGCATGGAATGAGGCATTTCTTGGAGGTGTCCAAAACGTATGCGTCCCGTTCCCCCTCATCCTTCCATTCAAAGTATCGACCGGAGATCACCCAGGAGCCAGGACCGTGTGTGACACCATAGTCATCCTCTTGCATTTCACAATCTACTTGCATGCTTGAGGCCAAGGCCTTGACCAAGTAGTAGGAATGTGCGGCGTCCCCTTCGACCCGCACCGCAAAAACGCTTCCCCGCCGCACCTCCAAACTCACCTCCGTCGCATACCGCTCCACCATCATGCGCACTTGTCTCGCTTCCGCTCCCGACGCCGGACGCAACTCCACCTCCCTCCAAGATGCTTTATTATAACCTTGTGAATACGTACAAATATGTTAGAATTGCATTCTTCATTTCGGGACCCATTTCCCGAAACAAGAATGTGCAATTAGCGCATGATTCTAGCATCACCGAGCGCTAAAACCTAAATCATCGTTCACATATCAATTTTGGATAGGAGCATATCATCACATACCAACTTTTTAAAACTTCTATACAACTTATATTGTAAAATACAAAAATTATGCAAAATTTACCAACTAATTTTGCTTACCATCACGTATGGTTGGTGCTCTGGGGTGCATCTTGGTGGTCGTCGCCCACATTGTGAACCATGGATTGCCAGGCTCCTGCTTGGTTTACGATAAAGGCGCGTTCAGTGCGCTTGGATCACAGATGGGCCGAGTGCTGGCAGTCGCCCGGCGAATCTCAGCAGCGGGACCGGCCACGCTGGCAGCTGTCCCTCGTCGCATGCAGAAGCCGCGTTTTGCCGCCCGACTGCAGCGCCTGCGGCTCGCGGCCGCTTGCTACCGGGTGGCCCGCTGCATTTATGTGGTGTCAGTCTTGATGCTGGTGGTCTACGTGTCTGCGGGAGGAGGCCTGGGCCATATGCAGGGGGGGTGGAGGATGCTTACCTGCATACTGACCCTTCACCCTCCAGTCAAACCAGTGGGGACCAGCAGAATTTTAAAACTTTTGGTGTTGCTCGTAGTGGCCGCTTGGATGGCCGCTGTGGCCCCCGGGGAGTTTCAGGACATGCCTGCGGTGGGCCCGTGCTCGAGCTCGCTGTGCAGACCTTCCAGGACCGCCTGGGAGGACCAGAGGTCCTCGCGCCAATGGGACACCGGATGGGAGGCCATGGTGGCAGAGCGAGACGAGGTGCTTCCACACACGGTGCTGGACACGTTACAGCCAGGGGTCACAACCAGGGTCACCAAGGACGAGGCCGCGTGGCTGGACACCGAGCTCAATGCCACCTTTGGAGGGCATCCCGATTTCACTGAGGAAAACTGGGAGGAGATGCGCAACGTGGTGAGAAGATGCAGCTATTGCTTCGCCAACAAGCCACAGGACATCAAAGGCTACCATGGAGGAGCAGCACATGCAACCTTCGCCATCCCGTTCAAGGACGAGACTAAGGTGGCCTACCAGCGACCGAGGAAATACAGCCCAGGGGAGCAGGAGATCATCGACCTGCACTGCAAGGAGCTGCTGGAATATGGCTTCATTGAGCCGGCTTCACAGCACTGTAGACACGCCAGCAACGTGGTGGTCGCGGGGAAGAAGGACCACGACACTGGGCAGTGGACCTCGACGAGATTCTGCGTCGACCTCCGGAACACGAACCGGTTGTCGCTGAAGGATAACACGCTACCACATCGTCCAGAAGAACTCTACCAGCGCGTGGCCAAGGCCAAGTTCAAGACTACCCTGGACGCGACCAAGGCGTTCCACCAGATTCCCATGACCACCGAGGAGGACAGGGACAAGACAGCTTTCTGGTGGGGCAACCAGCTTTATCGTTATACATCCATGCCGTTTGGAGCAGCTGGAGCGACCGCAGCCTTCATCAGAATCATGGACTACGAGTTGCGTCACCTGCAACATTGCACGGTGGCGTACGTCGATGACGTGTGCATATACTCAGACACCGCTGAGCAGCACATCAAGGATGTGGAAGCTGTGCTTCGCACCTTGGGGGATGCAGGGATTCGCCTGCATTCAGGCAAATCGACCTTCGGGTCAGCCACTGTGGACTTCTTGGGCTACCGCATTGGCTACACCACCATTGGTGCGCAGGACATCAAGTGCAAAGCCATCCAAGAGTTGCCCAAGCCCGAGGACAAGACTGGGGTACGCTCCATCCTCGGACTCATGAACTACTACAAAGGCTTGGTGGGGGAGCCCATGGGACCCAACTACTCAGAGATGGCACGACCACTGAACGACTTGCTCAGAAAGGAGGTGGTGGACGTCAAGGAAGCTTGGGGGAAGGAGCAGGACCAGGCATTGCAGGCATTGAAGGACGCCCTATGTTCGGGGAGATGTCTGAAGCCCATCGATTACAGCAAGCCCATCTTCCTCTACACGGACTGGAGTAACCATGGCATTGGTGCAGTGCTGGGTCAGAAGGACGAGAACGGCGTAGAACACATCTGCGTGGTGATCAGTCGCTCGCTGTCGAAGACTGAGAGACAGTACGCGAGCTTCCAGGGTGAGATGTTGGCAGTAGTGTGGGCGATCCGCACGTTACGTCAGTACTTGCACGGGATCCACTTCACGCTGATCACGGACCATTCGCCGCTCACGACTCTCATGGAGAAGGGGGACCTGCAGGGTCAACACCTACGCTGGGCCATCAGCCTCCAGGAGTTTGAGTTCACGGTCCAATACCGACCAGGTCCGAAGAATGAGAACGCGGATGTGCCATCCAGGTACCCGCTGCCCAGCACCGCAGACGAGACCGGGGCCCGCTTGGACTGAGAAGGGGACCACGCCAGGGAAGCGGGGCATGCCGAGAGGCTAACGCGCTGCTTCGCAGACACCATCTGCTTGGAAGTGACCAGGGAGCCACCACTTGGTTCAGAAGTGAGCCCAGAGGCACAGGTGGCCAACTACTGCGAGAACATGGTCAGGGAGCAGCTGGGAACCAGCGCAGTCCATAGGCTATTTGACGTGCACTACCAAGAAGAGCTGGAGTGCAACAAGGGGGTCATGTTTGACACTGACCACCCGGATGTGGCCAGGTGCTCGGGCAGGCTGACACGAGTCGCCTGGGATGCCCTCAGCCAGGTCCGGCCAATCAGGGGTATGCATTCTGGAGGCTCCCCAGCGATATACAGCGACGAGACCATGGAGGGTGGCAAGCTCAAAGTGCCAAAGAAGATCGACACGAGAGTGATTGACAAGAGCTTCTTTCGGGAGGCCAGAGAAGAAGGTGTGGTCTGCTATGAGCCGTGTGGGGGCTTGTGTGCTGGACTAGAGATGCTCCTGCGCTGTGGAGTCAAGGTCAACAAGTACCTCTACCAGGACATCTCGAAGTCCAGCCAGGCGGTAGCCAGGGCCAGGTGCATGGCACTCAGCCGCCGTCATCCTGACTTGTTTCGGGCAGAGGCAGCTCATCTGGAACAGCTGCCCAGCAACATCGAAGACACCAGTCTCATGGACCTTGTACATGCAGGGGCATTGAGTGGAGAACAATGGGTCATGGTGTGTGGATATCCATGCCAGGACCTGTCACCAGCTGGCAAGCTGGCTGGTTTGGAGGGCAGGCACAGCAGACTGTTCTACCAGGCAGTGCGAATCCTTTCTACGCTGCAGCAGCTACAGCCCCAGCGGCCGCCAGCATATGTGCTAGAGAACGTTTCCCCGTTGTCACACAGGGAGAACTCGAAGATCAGGAAGGAAGTGTTTCCCATCATCAATAGCGTGGTGGGCCAGCCAGTATCCTTCGACGCGGCACGCGCGGGATCATACGCGCATCGTCTACGAGCATACTGGAGCAACCTGTTTCAAAATCAGCAGTTCAATCTGGTAATGGAGGGGGTGGACAGACCACCAGACAGATACGTGCGCAATATCCTACAGCGAGGCTGGAGGCCACGCAGGGTCGTCACTGGAGACAGGACGCCTCACTACACCGCTAACGTGGTGGGGGAGCCTATGAGAGTGTTGCCAACCATCTTGGCGACACAGAACTCTCGCGCCTTTCGCGCACCTCGCGCAGGCACGGTAGTAAGGAAAGAAGATGATGAAGAAATGGGGGAAACCAGAGAGGTCAACCTGGACGAGAAGGCTGTTGCCATGGGGTACAGCGCGAGTGAGCTGCGCATGGCGCACGGCATGAAGGACGAAGAGTTGGCAGGAGTGCTGGGCCTTGCCATGGACCGGAGAGCAATGGAGCTATTGTATGCGATTGCCGAGGTCAGCACGACCAAACTGCCGAAGAGCGAGGAGAGCGAGGAGGAGGAGCATGGCACGTTAGCTGCTATCCCCATCATGAAGTCCACCAAGATGGCTTCCACTTCCGAGGACACAACTGAGCCAGTGCGAGCACAACTAGCTGAGTGGATCACCAGTTCCAACGACTACACCCAGCAAGTCGCGCGGCGCCTTAGCCATCAGGACTGGGAAGAGCGGCTGCAACACATGTGCAGTCAGGGGCAGAAAGGCACTCAAGGACTCGGCACCGCCGACGTCATCCCACGTCGCAGACAGTGGAAGCTTGCCTCCATGAAGCTCGCGGGCTACGAGGCGCGCCATCGCCAGGCCTTTTCAAGACCTGGGGACAAGCCAGCAGAGACAAGCTCAGCCCCAGAATGGGCACCAGTGGCGAAGGAGAAAGAGATGAGGCTGCCTAGGCTGTCTGACACTACGAGAATGGTCGCCATGCTGGCCAGCGTAACCCACCAGGAGTCACTTCGAGAGAAGCACCCTGACATACACGAGGACGAGCTGTGCCTCGCGTGGATAAAGACAGGAGGAAGAGTGGAGGTGCCCAAGGAGGAGTACCACAGAGTGAAGAAGAGAGCAGCACGTCACCGCTGGGACGAGCTCATGGGCGAGTTATACATGGTCACCGTCAGTGGCAAGGAGCTACTGGTGCCCAAGTCCTGTGACAGGATTCAGCTGGTGCGTGAGCACCATGAGAGGACTTGCCATTGGGGCATCAGGCGAACGCTTAACTTGTTGTGGCAACGCCATTACTGGGTGGGCGGAAGCCGTCTGAGCGTGCCACCTAGTCCGAGCCGCGGACCCAAAAATAATTTTCAAAAATACGATTTTGTTACTAACTGTGCTCGCAGGATGCATTAACGACACCACAGAGAACACACTAACGGCACCATGGTGGACGACACAACGGCCACATACAGATTCGGCCCGCGCCCACACCCCACATGTCACATTGCTGACTCGCACCCTACGCGAGCTAACGGTTTTTTGTACCTGCAGGGTGAAAATACGCTCCAAAACACGTTCGTACCACACTCAAAAGCAACCCTCCAGCACACCAAACTCGTTTTCACAAGAAATATGGCCAAAACCGCTAACAGACCCAGACTGACGTGCGCAGGCTCGTCCAAATCAACCCAAAAAACCACCGCGAGCGAGCAAAATCACCAACCACAAGGAGAAGCAGCAGCTGGTCTGCCAGAAATCAAAAACATGCCAGAATACGACCAGTGCCCTGACGGCTCGGAATCAGACTCCGAGCCGCACCACTCTCCAAAAAAAACATCTGTCGAACTTGGCCTGTCGGAATTCTCCGACTCCGAGCTAGAGTACGCCACTCCGGAAGCCGACCGGGCAACCGGGATGGCAGGCATACAACAAGAAAAGGACGTTCCATCGGAACGTGCTGACAAAACACACGCAGAAGACATCCCACCAACGCGACAGAAGACCAGGAAGGTACACTTCGCGGGAAGTGCGATCCCGCAGAAACATAAAACAAACAAAACACAAGAAGACGGGCTACCCGGCACTGCCGGCCCCCGCGCCAGGAACCCCGAGGGGACAGAACCTGGTAACAAAACACAAGTCCCGCAAGAGGAGCTGCGAAGGGCGCTGGACAGGCCCATCGACTACAGAAAAGTCGACGGAGCCCCAGCAGACAACATCCCGAGCCTCCTCGAGCACACCACATCGAAGAGCACAGAAACCCCGCTGGAAAAGGTGTCTAGAATCTACCAGCGCCGTCCTAAGGCCACGGAAAACCCAGAGGCCAGAATCTACCACATCGCCACCAAGTGGCACACCGACCGCAGGGAGGTTCTGGTAGCTGAGGACCCTCCCGCGCATGCCTTTAAACTGGGAGTGCCCGTGGTACGTGGGGAGAGACTCTCTCTCACCCACGTACGATCAGTCACGGGCAGCAGCCTGGACCCAAGCGACACGGGGCCCACAGGTTTCCCGTATACAGGCACCCCACAACTAAAAATAGTGGACCTGGACGAGAGCATCAAGGAAGTGCTCAAGTACCTGCGGTACCTGAACGCCCTTCTTTTTGACGTGTCCGACTCACCGGAGAACGTAGTGTACGACCTCCGACACACGCACATCTGGCTCAACAGTGCGGGCAGGGTCAGGCAGATAGACCTTGCCTTCCAAAACAGACCTCTGGCGGCCTTTGTGCTGTTTAACACAGTCTTTCGGCTCCCGCTGCACGTGGTGCCACAGGCGCATCAAACCTGCACCAGGGAGCAGCCAGTGCTCCCGTGCATCTACATATGGTCCCCCTGGGCGCCGGTAGAGGGGCCGACAGCGGGACGCAGCGTCCTGGTCTACGGGCCACTGCTCAAGGGAAAAACCATAGAGGAAGTCTCGAACATCCTGGCGACCTCCGTCATCGAGAGACAGGAGGCAAGGCACGAGCTGGGACACCTGGTCGACAGAATCCGAAAAGGTACGGTGAGGGAATCTCCGGAAGACGCGGCCCTCAGGGAGGTGCTGCTACTGGAGGCGGTCTCACCGGCAGCAGCGGAGCTCATCGTGCAACACCCGTACCCCTGGGGTGGGGCTACGACCACTTGCTGGCTACCCAGCAAGGAGGTCAGCGACGAGGTCGCAGCCCGGGAAGTGGCCATCGTGGACAGGAAACAGGTACTGCACGACCATCACCGAGGCCACATCGTACAGGCCATCGTGGAGCACATCGAGAAACTTACCGCCAACACCACTGCCCTCAAGGACACTGAAAACATCTTTGACTTCCACGTGCCGTCCCGGCAGTGGGCGCCTTCGACGCCTGGGGACCCATCGTCCCTGCTTCAGTGGAAGCGCAACGGTGGTGGGTATACGATCAACTACTACGCCATACTTGCGGAGAAGGCGTACGACGCGATCGCCAAGGCGGGAAAGCAAACGGTGAGAGTACTGGCAGGGGTAGACGACTCTGGCCGACGCATCTCCACCTCGATCACAGTTGAGGTGGGGAGGTGGAGCGCCCAAGGTGCGGGCACCAAACAACGTCAAACCCCACGGGCAGCACGCGGCAGGGAGGCGCGTGGAGGGAGAATCGACCAGATAGCCGAGGAGGTGGCCTCCCAGTTCATCAACAAAGTGGGGTCGAAGGCCGACGAGGTCTTCCAGCAGGCCGTGGCCACCAGCAAGCAGCCCACCCCCGAGACCAAGAAGCTGCTCAAAAACATCAACAAGCAACTGGAAAGGTTCAACGAGTCCAAGCCCGTCACACTGGACGAACTCCGTGACTTGCACAGGGAACAAGAGCGCAACGCTGGGGTGCGCCATACAGAGATCACTCAAGAGGTACGGGGCTTCCATAAAACATACCAGGAAACCGGTGGTGCCATGGTGAACACCCTCAAGGCACTCACCGATCGACTGACAGGAGAAGGAAAACACCAGGCACCCGATCATCCGCTTCACTTCACAAAAAGACCGGCACCACAGACCGCGGAGGAGGACGATCAATACCGGGGCATCCCCTACACTGGCAAGAAACCCGACCCCAAGAGGAACCAGCCCCCGCCAAAGAGACCAGCAATCAGCACGGGGGGCCGGGTGATCGACGCTGAGCCACCGGCGAAGCGAAGGGCACAAGGGGGCGCGCAGGCAGCAGCACAAGCGGAGGCACAATCTGAGAGCCCCCGGCCTGCCCCGCCAGTCACTAGAAAGGTGAGCAATCATACAACCCCCTGCCCTGCTGACCAACTTACATCACGAGCCACCACACCCTGCCAGTGGGATCACACCCCCACGGCACTGACAAATAACATCTGTGCTGCAGAGGACCAAGGAGGCAGCAGGACTGCAAGACAGAGTGGCCTAACAGGGCCAGCCATAGGGCCCCATCGCAAGAGAAGAGATATAGGAAGCAGACCCAGTATAGTTAGCCTGAACTTACATACCATGGTAATATTTATTCTGTCTCTAACTGCCAATGCAACTGCCACTGACAAGCACCGTGAATGCATGCACCCAGTATGCATTTCCTGCATTGACCATACCGAGGGACCGAGCATGAACCACACACCGCTCGAACGAAAATTGTCAATTCACTATAATAACTCACAACAAACTAACCAAAAACTGACAGCAACACACCGACCAACAAAGAGTTCACACCACTCTGGGGTTCACCCTGATGACGCACCAAACAATTGGAATATTGCTGCCTCACAATACCCACACCCCCATGCCAATGGCAAGCAAAACAAAAAGCACCAAATGGACAGCAGATGCGGGAACACACCAGTGATTACGAAGGTCCTACCCAAACATTTCAGCCGAAGACGAGCAAAGTTACCACCCACCTGGATAAACCATAATTGTACAAATAACACAAATAACCCTATAGCAACCCTAAGCAAAAAGGATACAAATGACGGTATACAGCCAAAATTACTGGGAATAAAACTGAAAAAACTCGGGGGACGACTCAGGGGGGTCGAAGGACTGTGTACACAAAATATAAGAGCAAAATTCCAATGGTCGACCACAAGCGAATTCCTGAAAATGCTCTACGTTAAATTTGGAAAAACCGGAGAACATACTGAAACCCAGCAAAATTTTTGCACTGCCATGGGACAACAAAATAAAAACTCAGCCCACCTTGGGAATACCATTAGGGGCGTTACAACGAACGATTTGGGGCAATGTAACGCTGTAACCATAAACCCAAAAACTGGACTGCATAGACACGAGAGGGGCAGAGCAGCAGCAACCCAATGTGAGTACCCCCACCAGTTGACAGTAGCGTTACCACCCACCCGGCTAACCCATGAATGTCCAAATAACACAAACAACCCTATAATAACCCTAGGCAAAAAAGACACAAATGACCTTACACAGCCCAAACTACTGGGAAGGAAGCCAAATAACTCTAGGAGACGACTCAAGGGGGCGGAAGGGCAATGCACACAAAATATGAGAGCAAAATTCCAAAAGTCGACCACAAGCGAATTCCTAAAAATGCTCTACGTTAAAATCAGAAAAACTGGAAAACATGTTGAAACTCAAAAAATTTTCAGCACAACCATGGGACAACAAAATAAAAACACAACTCACTCTAGGAATACCATTAGGGGTGTTACAACAGGCGATTTAGGGCAATGTAACGCTGTAACCATAAACCCAAAAAATAAACTACACAGCTGCACGAAGTGCGGAACGGAAGCAACTCAGTGGGAACACCCCCACCGACCAACGGTAGCATTACCACCCACCCGACTGATACGGAGCAACCAAGACACTGCCGGGCCCCTGCAGAACGCTGCACTCGCCCTGACCCCAATACTCACCATGCTGTTACTTACCATAGTACCAAGAGGAAAAGCGCCTGGCCACACGAGGAAAACAAACAACATTAAACCCAACAGCGTAACGCATAAACGGAGGAACAGGAGGAAATGGACCAAGGCGAGGAATGCAACGAATGGGAGGGCACGACCACCTCCCGGCCAGAAATTGCTCAAAATAATTTACCGAAATGGCAAACCTATGTTCGTTAGAACAAGGAACCCCGAATATGCAGTAACTGCAATACCAGAGGGCACCCCAACCAAGAGCAAGCTGCTGATGAGGGGAGTTGAACAAAGAATGAAGCAGAGAGCCAGCCGCTGCAAGCAGAGCATGGCAGGTGGGGGAAGCCAGGACCACGCGGGAATGCACCCACACAACACCACCTCAAAAGGACTGTTCGAAAGAAAGGGCCGACTGAACATGTTCCAAATGCAACATGCCCACTCACTATATGAGAATGACCCAATGCCCCCTCTGGTAGTAGCCTCAATGAGGGAAACACTGAAACCAGGGAACACCAAGGAGCCACACACTACGAAGGCACTACAACTACTCAAGAACCTCCAGAGCTTCTGCATACCGGTATGCGATGGCAAGCACTGGAGAGTAGTGCTGGCGGGACCAGACAAAGCAAACGACAAACTTAAGCTCTGGATATATGATTCCTTGAATGGTAAAACTAAAGCAACGCTACATAACACACAGAGACTTACAGCAGAAATGACCAACTGGGCAGAACACCTCACAAGGAAACTAAGCAGACACGTAACAGTGGAACTAATGAACGTGGGCAACCAAAGCGCACAAGACCACTACAGCTGTGGGGTATGGGCCCTGATGGCCACCAAAGCATGGATGCACTTCCAGGAAACATGCCCAGAGGGACACTGGCCCACCCACTTCAATGAGGCGGTCAGCAAATGGGGAGCCACCAACAGAGCAGCGGTTGATGCCTACAGGAAGTCGATACAACACCCAGTGAAGAAAAGAATAACTGCCGCCGAGGGACAAAAGCAAACGCCAGGGGACAGTCAGCAGTGACAGGGGCCAGGGAACCCACTGATGACCCAAACCCAAACCCGCAAGCCGAGGCACAACCGCCACGAACCCAGGAGGGGGGGCACAGAGAACACACAAAGCAACAGGGACTATGGAAATGGCTCCATAGACTGACCCCCACGAACCAGACAAGGGACAATGAGCAAACGCTCGGAGAGCAGGGAACGATGGAAACCCACTCGGACGAGGGGGGGGAGGAGACAAGCGATGAACCCACTGCACAATGGGAGAAATTCGAAGACGCGCAACAGGAGGCACCGGAAACAAACCAAGACCCCCGAAAACACCAGCCCCCCCTCACAGAACCAAAAAAGGGGGAAATAGGGGAAGACCGCCTACACATGCTCACATGGAACATAGCGGGACAAAGTGACGCCTGCCTCGACCTAGCAGAGGTAGTCAGGAAAAGACACCAGAACCAACTGGGTCTGCAAGTGATTGTGCTCACGGAAGTGAAGCATGCACACGACAGTGTGATGAGGAAATTCAGAGACCTGCAGTACACTGCAATAGGCACCAAAACAGAGGCGAAAGAAGCGGACGGCACTGCAGAGCAGCCAGTGAAAGGAGGGGTAGCCATACTACTTAGCAGCCCCTACGGCCACGCTCACAACCACCATGTTGTCCCAGCGAGGCACCTGGAGGGGTACCTGCTCCATGTGGTGTTACACCTGCCCGGGGAAGTAATGTACCATGTGCTGGGCATTTACAACCCACCGGGAGCGGAGGAGGGGAAAACCAGAGACAAAATACTAAAGTACACAACCAACCTGTTCCGAAGAACAGCTGAAAAACCGAACGAGCATGTCATTGTTGGAGGAGACCTCAATGCAAGCAACACCAGCATAGGAAAGGGGGTGACGAAAAGCGACAAACAATGGAAGAAGCTCGCGGAAGAGTTGAACCTCCATAATGTAGGCCCAACAATTAATACCACGCTGAACTGGGCAGAAAACAGAAACATTGACAGGTGGCTAGCACCGAGGGACAAACGGGCCCAATACGAGAGGGGAAGCACCGCACACCTCACTCAACACCACACGAGTGACCATGAGATGGTAAGCCTTGCGACCCTTAGGCTGGACAGCATAGACACCCATGAACCATACGTGGACCAAGACCCCCACCCAGGGCAAGTAAAACTGAACACGCCCTTGAGCAAAGCCCACAGGGAAACCCTCCAAAGCGTCCTCCTCAGAACACACGACTATGCCAGGACTGCTAAGCTGAAAAGCATGACAGAGATAGCCGCCCAATGCAGGGAGGAAGGCAACAAGCAGGTGGCACATGCCACCATAGACAGAGCAGGAGAGGCAGTGCTGAGTATACTCAACAGAGCAAACAATTGCGCGCTGAAGGACGAGGAACTACCAACGGTGATAACTGGGAGAACCCCCACCCATGGAGCAACGGACCTGCTAATGAGCAAAAAGGACAGAAAAGAAAGAGATGCCGCGATACTCAAAATGCGGATGCACAAGAAAACCAAACGACAACTACGAAACCCACACACGGAACACGCAACTCTCCGGCACCTGAAGGAAGGAGAAACAAAAGGCCCGACAAACAGGGACAATGCTGACACAAAGGAATGGGTCTCGTGGCTCACCGAGGAGGCCAAAAAAGAAAGGTCGGCTGCACACAAGGTGGTCAAACAGCACTGGAAGCGAGCCAAACAAAGGCATAATGACAAAACAGTAAAAGAATACTGGAACAACCAGAAACGATACCACAAAAGGATTTATGCCAAGGCCCAAGAAACAGGCCATGCCCCCACGGCGAATATACAGGCCTTACAGGACAGGGAGGGCAACCTAGCTGTAGGCCACAAGAACATTGCAAACGCGCTAGTGGACCACATGGCCCACTCGGCACCATACAGGATGGAACACCGTAGTCTACCCGACCTAGCACCCCCACCATGGGAAGACCCAGCCCACAAGGAGCGACTCATAAAGGCACCAAGACCGGACCCCAAGGGACTGGACCTCACGATAAGTAGACAGGGCTACAGCAAGGCAGTACACACCCTAAACAACAACAAGGCACCAGGCCCCACCAGAACCCCTAACGAAATTCTCAAGTACATGCCAGAGGACTTCCACGATGCCTTGCATGCGCTCATGCTGGAGATGTGGAACAGCAAACACGTCCCCCTCACCTGGAAGAGAGGGACATTCTGCTTTCACCACAAGAAAGGAGATGTCACCCTACAGCAAAACTATAGGCCCATAGCCCTACTGGAGGGGGTATTCAAACTATACACCTCGCAAATAGCAAACATGCTCTCCACGTTCTGCGAAACACAGGGGATACTAGCTCAGGCACAGGAAGGCTCCAGAGAGAAAAGGAACACACTCAGACAACTCACGAGAGTGACTAACGCAATAGAGGACGCAAATGTCTCCGGACGGGAACTGCATGGCCTGTATGTAGACTTTGAAAATGCATATGGCTCAGTGGACCACAACAAGCTACTACATACAATGCAGTACCTTGGAATACCTGAAGAGCTTACACAAGTAGTGCGAGATGTCCTAGGTACACAAAGTCATGACACCATGTCAATGTACACCAGGGTAGGGGGGGAGACCTCTCACGAAATGGTCCAAGTGCAAAGAGGCCTCCTCCAAGGAGACAGCATGAGCCCCCTCCTCTTTATAATATACCAACAACCGCTGTTAAGATGGCTGGAGGTGGGGGAGCATGGGTACCAACACAAACACGCAGCCGAGCAGGAAAAACTGGGCCCCCTCAGGACGGCAGCAGGGGCGTTCGTCGACGACCTGCTCATACTATGCCCCACAATTTTCCACATGCGAGCCCAGCTACACAAGCTAGAGGCATTCTCACGATGGAGTGAACTCAAAGTTAACCTTACCAAGTCAGCCATAACCGGCATAAAAAATGGGGTCTCCATACCTGAACAACTCCATAAGGACCTCAAAACGGTTGGGGTGGATGGTAAGCTGAGCCACTTCAAAATACTCAAACCAGACGACACATACAAGTACCTAGGAGTACTACTGGCATTCACAGGCAGATGGGACAAGGAGAAGGAAGCTGCCAGGGAGGAAATGAACCATAGGATACAAGCACTGCTGCGCTCGCCGCTGACGCCAGACCAAAAAGAGTACTCCCTCCACTCTGCAATACTGGGAAAGTTCAGGTATGGACTGCACTTAGGCCTCTACACCGCGGGTGAAATAGACGACTTCGACAAAGTAATAGGTGGGGCCACAAAAAACATACAAGGCCTGCCCCGTAACGGAACACCGAACATTTTCACCACACATGAAAAGGAAAGGTTCGGATTGGGCATGGTGCCACTCCAGGCAGTCTACGCCCAAGCAATTTGGAGCGGACTGCTGGAAGCCATGCACAGTGAGGAAGACAGAGGAGCTGTACGGGGCCCAGCGTGGAGGCAAATAAACCTGAAGTCAAGACTCAGAATGTCCCACGTCAGCAGGTCCACCAGAGGACTGATAGAATACCACTGCACCACACGCAGGAATTGCACAGACCTTGACAAACTCTGGGGGGGACACCAGACAAAACACAACACACTAAGAAAACTCAATGCCCTACTTAGATACAACATTACGCCCCAAGGAACAGAAGGAATGCTCAAACAACTCCAGACCCCAGTACCGAAGATAATGGAGCAGCTGAAAGGAGCGACCAGAAGGAAGTCTGACAAAGAGATGGAAGGAACCACGAGAAAAACAAAAGCTGGCAAGATGGTGGATGGGGACCTGCCGGCGCCTCCGTACTGGCAAGCGATGTGCACAGACCAAACCGCCAAGCTCACAGTACCCAAGGACACGCCGACTGCTATAAATTTCACGACGTGTCTCAAACTATTCACGCATTTCCCAGACCTAGCCCTCCTCACCACCAGAGATGGCCAACACGCGATTAGTCAGGCGAACGTCAGGGAACAATGCACAGATGCAACCCTCAGCGCAGACCGCAGTGCCATAGCAAAAGGCCTGGCACACCTATACCCATACCTTTGCGAAGCTCAGCCGAGGAACATAGCGAAGCCAGGGGACTTCTATGACAGCCTCACAAACCGACGACTGAAGCAACAATACAGGAGCATGCCCAGTGAGGGGCCGTTGGACCCCCACACGAAGCGAACCAACCTCCCACGCCTCAACCCGGAACAGCTACGGGCTAAAATGACGGAATGGGAGGCGAAGCTAGTCCCCAGAGAAGAGATTCATAAGCAGCTCTCCCTGCACCCGCTTACAAGAATTAACGAGACAGAAACCATTGGTCAAACGTGGGGGGAAGAACGGGAGGTCTCACAAGACCTCCACGCAGACCTACAAACTAAGTGGATAGATGAGGTAGACCCCATGGCGGAAAAAATGGAGGCAGATAGCTTTGAGAGGGGCCAAACGATAGACAAGCCGAAAGAAATTGTGGCAATGAGGACCCTACTCATTGACCCAACGGACCCCCACTCCCAAGTGACACAGTACAGAACCCAGTGGAAGCACCCAACAGGGGAAGACTCATACTCGTGGAGTACAAGAGAAACCATAACTGACTTCTTGAAACTTGCAAAGCGAAGAGGCCAAAGTGCGACCACCTTCCCAACCCTCACAAGAAGGCTACGAGCCAGGGGCTCCCAAGTGACCCACCCCAGAGGTCTCAAGGAGATACTAGCCGGAAGGCCTCACCTGGGACAGGCCTGGCCCACACTACATGCGGGAAACCTCACCTTGGACCCGACTGAAACCAACCCGGAGCAGGACATTGCGAACAACAGAGAACACCACTGCCAACTGCGGATGGAAGGGGACCTCGCCCATAGCTACCACAGAAACGGGAAGTAAATAGGCACCCTCACGAAAGAGAAGCTTCTCAGGCTACATGAAAGGTACACCCAAGCAGTGGGCACCACACACCACCAAACCCCGCACCAACGCACGCTACGCACTGAGATGTGGGAGGACCATAACATACAAGTCTCCACATTTGAGGAAGAAGTAGGGCACCTACTTATTAGGTACTCAAGCAAAGAAGAAAAGGAGGAAAGGAAAAAGAACCTACAAAACCACTGGACATTTCCCGGCCAGATGCAAAGGGCACTACAACAGGCATTCGGGCTCAACACTGAACTATTCGCCTCACCCCTCAATGTACACCACAACACCACGACTTACTACGCAAAGTACGACAGAGACAAGGTGTTCGGGGCCAGAGGCTCAGCCTGGACTGCAAACTGGATGAAACTGGGAGCTTACCAGTTCAACCCAGAATACACGCCACAGGACCTCAAGAAGGCACTGGACTTTGCCATTGCAGCCACCACCACACAGGACCCGGTATTCGGGGTCGGAATATACCCGACGTATGAAAAAACCCCCTATAGAAAACTATACAACGCACATGCAGGGCACCTAGTGCACGAACTGTTTGAAATACCGCAAGGCAAATTCACATTCCTGCCCCCTGACCACTGGATGGGTGCCACACACCAGCAAGCGAAACAGTGCAACTGGAACCTCAGGGTACTGATTGTTGCCAACAAAGCGGGGTGGCAGGCCCACTGTGGGGACCCAGATGTTGCTGCGGATTGCATAAGAAAGGCACTCACAACTTGCCCGCAGAGCAAGGTCCGCACAACCACAGCCGTCAAACAGCCGGCAAGGGGGGCGAACCAGCATGACAAGCACGAACCAAACCAAGAAGGATACACCCTCGGTACCGACTGTACCGTGGACACAAGACCATGGCAGAGATATGAACTCCCGGAGATTAAAACAAAGGACATGACGGATGCAATGGGAAGAATGTGCAACACAGGGCCGCACATAAGGAACGACCTCTGCCCCCAGTGCTCCAACGCACAGACGGAAATTGAAACCTGGTGGGAGGACAGCCACCTCCATGCAGAAGACGGACCGGCCAAATGGGAACTCCTCCCCGGTAGCAGGGGAGGAAAATGGGACATACACCCCCCCACAGTGCAACAGGTGATAGAAGCGAACACCTCACACACCAGGCTCAGAAGGCAGACTGAAGCCCAAACGCTATGGGACAAAGTGGCGAGGTCGAAAATTGTCAGATACCCCGCCGACTTCTGGCCTGAGCACGAGCCAGGGGTCCAAGGGAGAAGATGGGAACTAACGAGAGACCGAACAGAGGACCCTAGGAACCTACCCCCGAGTGACACACCAGCCCAACTGATATACCCTCCCCCCCAAAGAGCACACACAGCGACCTCGTACCTATACACAGACGGCAGCAAGAGGGAGGTTGAAACTGAAGAAGGAGGCAAAGAATGGGCCTCAGGAGCTGCGGTATGGGACCCCAGGTCCGGAGAAGGGGAGGCCCACATGATTAGATGGGAAGGTGAGGACCAAGAGGTGAACAGAGCCGAGCTTCTAGCCATACAGAAAGCAGTCACACTCCCGCCGCCACCAAGCGGCGAAGGACTCACCATTTGCACGGACAGTGCCAACTCCATTAGACAACTGGAGAACATGAGAACAAAACCCCACAGTATGGAACACCACCGGCAAAGAGACCTCCTGTATGCCATACTGGTCAACATTGAAGCATTGGTAGCAGCGGGGCACACGGTCTCCTTACTGAAAGTCAAGGCACATACAGGAATTGTGGGAAACGAAAAAGCTGACGAGGCAGCCAAACAAGCCTGCACTACAGGGACCCTCACGGAGGCATGGGACAATGACGAAACAATACAAGTCAAACCCATGGTACCAGATGAAGACTCGGGCAGCAGAGAACTACAGGGAAAGCTCGCCGTCCAGAAATATGTGACCACACTACTCCGTGAACAGCAAGCCCGAGGAAACAGCAGGCTCGCGACAAAAACTACCGAGCTTCAAGGAGAACCCACAACCTGGACCCACCAACCGAAAACGAAGCACATTTTCAGGTGGGAAGCACACCATGACCAAGCGCAGCAAAATGAAGAGGAGCAAGCAATAATGCGGGACCCGAAGCCCAACCAGCAGCAACAAGCCGACCAGACCAGAGATGAAGAAGACAGGCAAATAAAAGCCATGATGGAGCAAGGGGAGGACGAAGAGATGCTCCTTATAAGAGATATGCACGAGCAACAAGACCGGATGGAGACAGAAGGCACAACAGGCCCCACCCAGGGAAGCGACCCCAAACCGGCAGAGGCGCCACCCCAACCCCGTAAGGGGGAGGAAATATTTGAGGAACTCAACGAACTCGTGGAGAGACTTGAGGTGACCCAAAAGCAGCACAATGATGAGGAAACCTTTGAGATGCTCAATGAACTCATTGAACAGCAGGAAGCACCTAAAGGAGGGCCGGCGAATGAAAGACAAGCTCACCATGACCGGGTCACGGAGGAGTCCAGAGTCCATGCGATGATGCAGGACCCGATGCCCAGAACAAGATGGAAGCAACGACAGCACGACATGACATACAACAGAACGAAAGATAGGAACGCCCCCCCGGTCCAAGAGAACAAGGCCACCGACAACTGGTTGAACGAAACAATGGGACACCTCAAGGGAGACAAGCCACTACACAAAATAGCGAACGGCTTCTGGAAACGAGCCACCTTTGCGGCGCGGAAAACAATACTCAAATGCAGACTGCGAATACTGCCAGCACAGGATTATGAGACGGCGAAAAACTCAGCCGGAGGAGACGGAAAGTGCACCCTGGAAGGATGTCGGCACAAAGGGGTGGATTACGCAAAGGGCTTCCTCATGAGGGTGGGGCACGCCCTAGGTGGATGCGACAACCCACAAATGCGGGGGATGTTCTCGGACAGGGCGGACGCCCACGCAGACGAACTTAAACACATACTTGACCACCATAGGAGAGGAGGATGCAAAGTCCTTGCCTACACCGGAAAAAAGAGGGACCCAGGTGTTAAGCCAAGAGTACTTCCAAACTACATACTCACCAGAGGGCAGTGCAGACACGACGGAAAGAACAACCCAGGCAGGAAGGATGGACCCGACACAATACCGAGCTTTGTAGACATAGTCATGATAGAGGGCCTGGAGGACCTAGAAGACGGATGGGAATGCACACAACAGGAAGCACCGGCAAGAGTAAAAAACCTACACCTCATTGAGGTGGCCCACACCGACGACGAAAAATGGGGACCCAAGCTCTTGGAAAAATACACGAAATATGGACCACTACTACAATTGCTACGTAGACATGGATTCCGTGCCAAACTCCATGTCTTTGCAGTGGGCAGAACAGGCACGGTATACAAGCACAACCGAGACATACTCGAGCAACTCGGGCTCGACAGAAAAGAAGCCGTACAGGCACTGCAAAGGATACACGACCTGACAGTGAACTACGCACACAGCACCTACCAGCTATACAGAAGGCTCAGACAGGAGAAACAAGAGAAGGAGAAAGATGAGAACCATCCAGTGTAAATTGTCCCATTAAGGCCGCCACTTGTGGCGGTCCGGCCCAGAGTAGGGCCGGGGAAATTAATTTACTCATACGCCCGACGGGCGTGGTTTTTTCTTTTTCTTTTTTCTTTTCTACTGGGTGGGCATGAAACAGGATGTACGAGCGGTGGTCACTCAGTGTCAGACTTGTCAGAGGGTGAAGACCCACTATGCACGGGAGGAGGCGATGCTCACGCCGCTGGAAATCAAGTCCTTCATGTACCGCTGGTCTTTGGACTTAGCCTGTCCCACGAAGCGCATCACGAAGGCTAGGAACCAACGCGTCCTGGTCATGATCGAGCACTATACGCGGTTCGTCGTGTGCGTTCCAATTCCTGACAAGGAGGCCGCCACCATCGCCAGTGCGTTTCGCAATCACGTGCTATCCGTGTTTGGGGCGCCAGCAGAATGCCTCGTGGATGGGGGTACGGAGTTTGAGGGCGAGTTCGCCACACTATGCAGGCAGTGTCTCATTGACCGGAGAGTGACATCGCCGAGCTCCCCAGAGAGCAATGGCTTGACTGAACGGGTGGTACGCACTCTCAAGTTTTGCTTCAAGAAGATGGCCCTCGGGCCTGGACTTCGAGTGGGACGAGATGCTTTGGTCACTAGTGCTCAGCTACAATGCAGCTAAACAACAGTCGACTGGAGTGGCGCCATTCACCCTGAACACGCTATTCGATGAAAACGACATTATGGAATGTCATTTTTCAATTTAATTATAGATAGCTAAATAATTCCAAGGCGTACGAAAATAACGTATTTTCCGACGAGACGCGAGACGCACGTATAAACGCGGGTGCCGGTGAGGCTAATAGATACGTACGTATGTATGAGTGCTTATAATAAATTCACAAGCACATGCAAGCATTCAATGTGGTAAACACGATACAAAATATGATGCGGTGACTAATTTCATTTTGTACATGTGTTTTATTAATGTTCGGGACTAGCTGTTAGCACTGCGACCACAGTCTACGCGGTATCTGCTCGGATACGTACGTATGAGTGCTTATAATACATTCACAAGCACATGCAAGCATTCAATGTGGTAAACACGATACAAAATATGATGCGGTGACTAATTTCATTTTGTACATGTGTTTTATTAATGTTCAGGGCTAGCTGTTAGCACTGCGACCACAATCTACGCGGTATCTGCGTTCATTCCAGGTTCAAGACAGGCATTTGGCACGGCGTGCACTATTTACTCGGCTGGTGCGTCTCCGGCAGGTGCGGGGGTATCGCTGTCTCCTGGTGCGCCTTCTCCTGCCTCTCCTTCTCCCTCTTCTTCTCCGCCTTCTCCTTCCTCTCCTTCTCCTGCCTCGGGTTGCCCAGAATCCGTGCCGGTTTCAGCGGGTGGATCTTTAGCGGGTTCTTCACCGTCGTCACCAACCAACTCGTTGATGTCCTTAGCGCACTCGGCGATTTCTTTCGCCTTTTTGAGGTTTTCCTCCTCTATGCGTGCTTCCTCTTTGAGCTTCGCCGTTTCCTCGAGTGACATGCATTCCGTATCGCCGTCAGGCTCGTCGGTAATGTTCCCAAGCCGCTGACTGGCTGCATTCACCATGTCTTGGTCGGAGTCGAACGCGACAGCGTTCAAGCCGCACCGGAGAGCTGCCATTGTGGCCGTCGCGACCCCACACCCCGCATCCAAGATCCAGTTGGGTGACGAATCGTTGTTTAACTGGGCGAAAGGTGCGGGTCCCATCATGTGGCAGTTGATGAGCTCGATTAGCAGGTGCTGGGGCTTCTGGTGAGCTTCCTTCTCGCTCTCCTTCACGATCGCCTGCTGCAAAGGCTGTGCCGGCTGACCGACACTCAACATGTTACCGGCGCTTCGAGGAACACGCCTAGACCTGGCCTTGCCACCCGACTTCTTCTTCTTGAGGTCGGCACCTACATCCTTCAACGCCTCCTCCGCCCCAGACGTCTCGGTAGTCATGTCAACGATCTCACTCTCCGGAGTCCAGGTCTTGCGTTTCTTACCCGACCCCTTGGTGGGGGTCTTAGTCTGCCCCTTCAGAATACGCAATTCGTACGCATGCATGATTCTAACAATCTGGTCCCAAGTCTCCTGACGCACTGTAGCCATCGACCAATTCGTTGCGTAGTCGTTGGCGTAGGAGATGTGATTCATTTGCAACACCTCCGCCTTAATCTGCAACTGCTGAGCCGATGTCAAAAAGTACCAGACCGGGAACCATTTGCCACTTTCAACGCCTCCCCCGAAAAGCTCCCAATCGTTCACATTGGCCCAGTCCCCCTTCGACAGCTTCTCGTAGACATGCTTCCTATTCTTCTTTGCAGGAAGCTTGAAAGTCTTGGGATCGTGCTTTTCCAACTGCTTCACCAGGCCGTCCTCCGTCCAGTCTTGGGCCTGAACGTCCCATTCCGTGATGCCACAATGCCAATAGAGTTTGTGGAGAGGGCCCTTCGATGCCTGCATGGTTTGCCGAGAAATTACGGTTAGTATCATTCTTTTACTTTAAGTAAGTAAGAGCTTTAAGTGACAAAGATGGATAAGTTACATTGTTTTCTCAGAAATCACCTGCATGCCAGTTCGCATGGATTTTATGATTTGCTGGTGCGACTTGCCCTTCACGTTCTGGTCGACGGTGTTCTGCTCGTCAGCCAAAAATCGGACCATGTCAAACTGTAGATTAAAATACAATTTGCACTCGATCTGCTGAAAAGCTTCGTTGTCTGGTTGTTCTTGGTGAAGCTCCCGCCGAGCGGTGAGGCTATGTTGGTGCCCGAAGCACACGAAACGATATACGCCTTCCCACACCTTACTGGGGTCAAAGTCCTCCGCGGTTGTGAGGTGCTCCCCAGAGTTCGCCCATATAACGTACACTAGGGACGTGTTCTGAAAACCGTGTGGGTTCCAAGCCATGCTCTCTTTCAAGTTCATGACTTGCGCACGGTCCTCATCCCTGATGCGCTCGTAGTCCTCAGCCTGTATAATGCACTGGATAGGTATGTTGAAGGTACACCCCTTGACGTCTTTGGCGTCAACGACTCTGGGGTACCGGTGGTTATACTCAATCTGATACCGAATCGTATTAGAATGAGCTACTGAACGCCGCTGTTTCGGCAAAGAGAGCAAGGACTGCCAGTTCTGCGCTGCTTGCTCGGCATTCTGTTCTTTGGCCGCCTTCGCTGTCTCTCCAGGCCCGTAAGCTAACAATGAGCCGCCCGGACCACGACTAGCAGCCAGATCGCTTTCTGCTGCAGGTGTCAACGGTACCTATATTGTAATATAAAAGTACAATGTTAGTCACTAACAGATAACACCTCATTAGGTTAATGAGCAATTCGAAACAACACTCATATTCATTATAAAATTCGTTGTGCCAGAATCCTGCAGTAAAGGAAAAAAAAGAAAAACTGCTCATTAAGCTAATGAGACCTTTTGGTCAGTCATCGAATTTCTCGGGTAAAACAGTCAAACATGTCATATGATGACAGTAGGTATCATACTAACTGTAAAAAAATCGTAAAGGCCAGAAAGTTTGCAAAACTGCTCATTAGGCTAATGAGGCTTTTTGTTCAAGTTTGGGTCAGTCATCGAATTTCTCGGGTAAAACAGTCACACATGTCATATGATGACAGTAGGTATCATACTAACTGTAAAAAAAATCGTAAAGGCCAGAAAGGTTGCAAAACTGCTCATTAGGCTAATGAGGCTTTTTGTTCAAGTTTGGGTCAGTCATCGAATTTCTCGGTAAAACAGTCACACATGTCATATGATGACAGTAGGTATCATACTAACTGTAAAAAAAATCGTAAAGGCCAGAAAGGTTGCAAAACTGCTCATTAGGCTAATGAGGCTTTTTGTTCAAGTTTGGGTCAGTCATCGAATTTCTCGGGTAAAACAGTCACACATGTCATATGATGACAGTAGGTATCATACTAACTGTAAAAAAAATCGTAAAGGCCAGAAAGTTGCAAAACTGCCCATTAGGCTAATGAGGCTTTTTGTTCAAGTTTGGGTCAGTCATCGAATTTCTCGGGTAAAACAGTCACACATGTCATATGATGACAGTAGGTATCATACTAACTGTAAAAAAAATCGTAAAGGCCAGAAAGGTTGCAAAACTGCTCATTAGGCTAATGAGGCTCTTTGTTCAAGTTTTTTAAGACACACTAATAATTATAGAAATGACAAATAAATGAACAAAATATCACAGGATTTTCAAAAATCTTTGAACTTACCGCGGTTGGAACTACTCCGGTGCCACCCATCTCCGTATCGATTGATTCGTCCAAGAGACTGTACTCTTCACCAGATATCTCAGCAGACTTCCAGAAGTCTGGGTTCTCGGAATTTCGCCACATTTCATTCAGAAAAGAACTGTAAGCAGCAGCAGGAACTTTGGACGCTGAGCGTGTAACCAGCTCATCCAGCCTGTTCTTGCGCACTGTGTAAGTAGGCGCCACGCTGCTAATCAGCATATTTTCAGCGTCTAGACGGACAGCGCTATACTCATGAGGGCGTTCGGACGCCGCCAGCACGTACAGCGGGGTATTGCCGTTGGCGGTTGACGCAGCGCCAGCGAAAGAGATACGAAGGTTCTCATCTGCGTTTGCTGGCAAAATAGGCAAACTTTTGTGAACTGTTTCCCCATCGGCTGTTGCGAGAAAAACTTTTACTCGCAGCACATGGCCGTCTAAAGAAGGTACGCGCTCAACTGACCACTGCTTGTTGGGTATCTGTGTTATGCTTCCTGCGCTCATTAATGCGCGAAATTGATCCAAAGTTGCCATTATTTTAATTCACGAAAAAGTAAAACAAAAAGGGCGATGAGCTGTAAGCGGTGTTATGCAAAGTAGGTTTTGAATTGTGAGGAAGACTGGTCGAGTTTATTGAGTTTCAATAAGTTTTGTTCTCTCGTCATCAAAATCTGAGAATTGCAAATCGAAGTATTTTATTGGACGGGCCGAACGCGACAAAGAACTCGAATCTGCATTCAAGTTCTCGATTTCGATTGATGACATCTGCACTCGATCCGGGAACTTGAGTACAGAGTGATGTTATTGGACAAAGTTTGGTCGATCGATCCGATGAATTTAATATGGCCGACCGTAATATTCAAATTCAAAGTCATCGGCTGTCGCCCCTGACGAAACTCGGAATGAACTGTCGTCGTTTTCATTTCACGGAAATTGGCTTCATAAGATTTTTGAACTATTTTTCTGATGGGGCCGTTCTGGCAAATAGCTGACGAAGCTATCGACGAAGTTATTGACCTTTCACAGCCTGCAATATACTACACCCAGAAGGAAGACGATATCATAGAAATAGAAACCGACGTATTTCGCTCATCGCCAGTTAACGCTCCTCGCTCATCGCTATACAAAACAGTTTGCGACGATGAGATATTATGCTTTCCGTGCGTTGAAACGCCAATGCACTCGAAAAGCGCAGAAACTCCAATGACTGCAAACTTGCAAAAGACTAGCGACTCTCGCGCGACTCAGCGCTCATCGGACTCTAATGACACAATAAACACGCAAGAGTCTAGTTCGCGAAAGATAACAAGTGTTGACTTCAATGAGATAACGCAAAGCCTTGAAGCAAGCTTTAGTTCACATTCCGTGGGTGACGAAAAGAGTGGAAGTGTGCTGAATGGGAAAACAACTAAGGTCGGAAAAGAGCGAGCAGTTTACACATCAGTAAAAAGAAAACCCAAAGTTAAGAGTCAAATATCAATCAAAGAACGAAACCTGTCACAATCAGACATGGAAACTATTGCAACTTATCGGTGCAATTGCAAATCGTTTTGCTCATTGATGTTTCACACATCAGCTTTAGCTGCTCAACGCGAAATGTTTTGGAACTTGTCTCAAAAAGATCGTAAAGAATGGATGATAAGAGATCTTACGAAGAGCAGGACCAGAACTTGTGACTCAAGATTCATATTTATGTTCTTCATATGTGACAGACCGGTAAGTTTGCCAAAACTGCTCATTAGGTTAATGAGCGGTTTTCCTTCTTTTCTATAAAATCCCCTTGAAGAATTTTTTTTTGTTCTATTCCTGAAAGTGTGCCAAAACTGCTCATTAGGTTAATGAGCGGTTTTTCTTCTTTTTTATAAAATCCCCTTGAAGAATATCTTTTTGTTCGAATTCCTGAAAGTGTGCCAAAACTGCTCATTAGGTTAATGAGCGGTTTTCCTTCTTTTGTTTCAAATCCCCTTTAAGAAAGTTTTTTTGTTCGTATTCCTGAAAGTGTGCCAAAACTGCTCATTAGGTTAATGAGCGGTTTTCCTTCTTTTTTATAAATTCCCCTTGAAGAATATTTTTTTGTCCGTATTCCTGAAAATGTGCCAAAACTGCTCATTAGGTTAATGAGCGGTTTTCCTTCTTTTGTTTCAAATCCCCTTTGAAGAATATTTTTTTGTTCGTATTCCTGTAAATGTGCCAAAACTGCTCATTAGGTTAATGAGCGGTTTTCCTTCTTTTTGAAAAATACCCCTTGAAGAATATTTTTTTGTTCGTATTCCTGAAAGTGTGCCAAAACTGCTCATTAGGTTAATGAGCGGTTTTCCTTCTTTTTGAAAAATCCCCCTTAGAGAATTGTTTTTGTTCGTATTTCTGAAAGTGTGCCAAAACTGCTCATTAGGTTAATGAGCGGTTTTCCTTCTTTTTTATAAAATCCCCTTGAAGAATTTTTTTTTGTTCTTATTCCTGAAAGTGTGCCAAAACTGCTCATTAGGTTAATGAGCGGTTTTCCTTCTTTTGTTTCAAATCCCCCTTGAAGAATATTTTTTTGTCCGTATTCCTGAAAGTGTGCCAAAACTGCTCATTAGGTTAATGAGCGGTTTTCTTTCTTTTTTATAAATCCCCTTTGAAGAATTGTTTTTGTTCGTATTTCTGAAAGTATGCCAAAACTGCTCATTAGGTTAATGAGCGGTTTTCCATCTTTTGTTTCAAAAATAACCTTGAAGAATATTTTTTTGTTCGTATTCCTGAAAGTGTGCCAAAACTGCTCATTAGGTTAATGAGCGGTTTTCCTTCTTTTTGAAAACATTCACTTTGCTGGTATATTACAGGTGTGTTCGGCCTTCTACCAGAAGGTTTACAAAGTAAGCCAAGGCTATTTCTGCGACGTACGCGAGCGCGTTCTCTCTGGAAGAACGAATTTCATTCACGGGCTGACTGGCAGGGAGGCAAATCGGCGTTTGTCCAACAAAAAATCAAATGTCGTCGCCTTCGTGAATAAATATGCGGAAGAACAGGGCGAACCTCAGCCTCATAAACCTGAGACGCATCTCCCGTCGGGGAAGACAAGAGAAGAGATTTGGGATGACTATCTCGATTCCTTATCTATTCACGACCGCAAATCCAAGGAAGTCTCCTTGCCGTACTTCTACGAAATCTGGAAAGACGAGTTCAAATCTTGGCTCAAAGTTCCGAAGTGCAAGCGTTTTTCGCAGTGCAGTGTATGTGCTTCGATCAAACTCTTGAAGGAGGGCACACCTGAATCCCAGCACGGTAAGCTAAATTCTGAAAAATATAGTATTTGCATTTGTTTTACGTTGTTTTAGAAGTTTGTATATTAAAACGTTTTTTTTTTCAGGTCAATACGACAAAATGCGAGAGGTGCACCTTAACCAAGCGCGTGCCGAGCGTGAGAAGTTCTACAAACACGGCCGAAAATCCAACATGACTAAGAGCATCAAGGAAAACAAGACGTGGTGGAAATATTCCTGTGTCATCATTGACGGGATGACCCAATGGACGACGCGCCTGCCGCATTTCAGGCGCATGCCATCATATCTGGACCGAAAGGACTTCTTGGACGTGCACAATATGGGTAGCATCATCGAAAACGTTGGCCGGTTTATGGACTTCAACTACGCGAATTACGGTGACGACGCCAACTTCCTGCTGAACGTGCTGCATCGTGACGTCACTCGAATTCAAGAGCACCGTCGTAAAGGGGATGGCGAGGAACCGTACCCGATGCCGGAAGTGTTATACGTCCAGCTTGACAACGTGGGCACCAACAAGAGCATTATGCTTTTGGCGTATATCTCTTAGTTGGTTATGTCTGGCGCGTTCAAGAAGGTGAAGGTGAACTTCCTAATCGTCGGCCACACCCACGAGAACATCGACCAGATGTTCTCGCGTTTTTCTGTGCGCTTAAAACGCAAGCTTGCGATGACCCTTGACGAAATGATGGAAATCGCAAAGGAGTGTTTCTCGGATGGCATCTTCACGACCGCAGTGGCGAAAGTGCACGATTTGAAGACCTGGTTCGGTGGTCGCTACGAGAACGTCTGTGGCATCTCCACGCAGCAGACCTTCAAAGCGTTCAAGAACGAGGCCGGCGATGTGGTCGTGCAATACAAGATGTATTCCACCGACAAGAAGTGGCTACCAGAGGAGGGCCTCAAGGTGTTGAACTCTATGCCCGAGAACCTGCCTGATTTTGTCAAACCAAAAGCCTTCTCCGAAGAAGGGCTTACGAAGCTCGAGGATCTGGTGGACGGGATGCGGACCATTTTGAGTACGACGTTTACACCTACCCACGAGGCGTGGTGGGCGGAGCTGTTGAGGAAGCAACGAAAGCTGACCGAGGAGGGCATTTTCGAGGAGCCCAATGTCCCGTTCGTTTTGCCGAGCAAATTGCACGCACGTCTGAATGCCCCTTTGGTGCATGCCCTGGAAGCTCCTCTCAGACGCGCCGAAGCTCAGATGCCAGCAGCAGCAGAAATTCCAGCCCGAAATCAAGAACGCGTAGAACGTGCACCGATTGCCGTGTACACGGGCAAACGTAAGGCGGTGAATCGGGCTGCTAGAAAAGCTGAAGCGTACGTGGCCAACCCGGTATGGGAGGTTTCGTTCGATCAGATGACCGTAAACAGCTGCGCCGTTTGCTTCGGAGAAATCACGGGTGTGAAGGCCAACGATGTATGCCAATTCCGTGTCAAGCTCAACGGCAAAGAATGGTCGGACCCCCTGATGCTTGTCCGAGTGCATGCACGGATTGTCTACGCGAAGGAGTTGAAGTACAAGTACCTGAAAGTGAAGACATACACGGACACTAAGGAGCGAAGACTCGGAAAGGTGTTGGCAGCGAAAGCGGGAGCCTTCTGGGAGAACGCATCCGATACGCCGTCAACTGAGCCCTTCAAAAGTGCAGAGATATTGCTAGCGTGGAACATCGCAGCTAACGAAGCAAAAGGTTGTATCCCATATGAGCAGTATGGGCAACTTATAGTCGCACTGCTGGCGCAAAGAGCCAAGAAAAGACGAATTGATAACGGGCAAGTGGAAGAAACAGTAGGCGATGAAGACAATAGTAGCGAAAACGAGGAAAATGAGCTAGACGACGGTAGCGATGTTGAAATGTGAATAGAATCAGTCGACTAAGACGCACGAAATAGATGTACATAATGTAAATACGATTATTAGAGAAATCTGATATGGCAATTGCTCATTTCTTTTGTATGTCATGCTCGCTACCATTTACAGCACAGAAAATAAATTGCATGCATCACCGTGTCTTGGAAACGTTTTCCTACGTGTCTTGTAATTTTACCGTTGCGGAGGCCTGCGAGCAAAATTATTTTCAACATTAACTTTTTCAGCACATATATTTTCTAAATATCGCAAAAAACAGCTAATGTCAATTATCTACCCTAATGTCAATTTCATCGAATAGCGTGTTTCATCGAAAAAGCCCCGAAGTACTGCGAAAACACCTGCAACGTCGTCGTGGCCATGAAGAAGGCCTTAGATGGCTCCTGGACGGATAAGCGTGTGGCGCTGGACCTACGAGGCATCAACGAGCTATCGCTCCGAGACCGCACGCCCCCGCGGCTACCCGAAGACCTTTTTCACGACATCGGCCGCGACCAGTACATGACCAAGCTGGACCTGCGCAGCGGATTCCACCAGATCGTCCTGACCGACGACGCGTCGCTGAAGACATGCTTCTGGTGGGCTCGAGATTATAGCTGGCAATTTACCGGGTAAAGGATTTCGGCCCTTGGTAATACCGGGTAAAATACCGGCAATACTTTGAGTGGTATTACCGAGCGAGGTAATACTATTCTGGGATTTTCGGCAATAATTAAAACGATCATGGGGCATCACGCACACATTATTATTGGGAGCCATACATGTGTGCTCCTAGAGGCTTTGATGTATGCGCAGTCGATCTAAGAAGGTGGCTAGACCAAATTCGAATGTTGTCGCCACCAAAACGAACAAAAACTACTTTCCAGAAAGTACAGACAGCCGCCCCGATTTTGGGGATTGGATACATGCTGCACTCTCGGGTGCCGTCACCTGCCGTACAAATGTGCTCCTAGCTAGAGGCTTTGATGTATGCGCAATCGATCTATGAAGGTGGCTAGACCAAATTCGAATGTCGTCGCCACCGAAACGAACAAAAACTACTTCTCAGAAAGTACAGACAGCCGCCCCGATTTTCGGGATTGGTAATACCCTTACCCGGTATTACCAATGGTAAAATTTGGTATTTTGGCATGGAGGACGGTCAGAGTGTCCTAAGAAGGGCGAATCCATGACGGATATCTCTCGTGTTGCCACGCAGGGATGTACTCGCGTTGTGAGCTGTTTAGACTTCGAGCACGTCTCACCCTCTCACGGAATGGGGATGTTGGAAATCGTCCTGGCGTGACGGCTGAGAAGCCGTCGATTTGATTTTTCCCCATGGTAAAATGGGTAAAATCGATGGTAATACGGGGGTAATACCCGGTAATACACATACCCGGTATTACCGATGGTAAAACTTTTTGGTAACGTGCGGTAATACCCCCCTGCACTAGGGTAAGGACTTTTGGGGGCAAAGTAATACTTGGTAAAATACTGGAAATACCTATACCTAGTATTACCTTTGGTAAAATTCGTAGACGTGCAGGACCCCGCTGTGCCAACGAGGAGCCCGGAGTACGTTTGAATTCACCCCGCAGCAAAGCACAGGCGCGCAAAAGTGTATCCTGAATTCATGTGTACGCGTGTGCGTTTGCGGTGTGTGTGCGTGCCGCAGCTTCACGTTACCTTCGTACACTAACGCCACTGCTGCCTTTTTCCTCCGTGTCCACACGAAGACGTCGTCTTCGTCGTTTACGACCACTTTTCTTTGCCAAATTCCGGTGGGAATTCTCAGGTGAGGCGCAGTATTTCGCACTCCCGTGAATTTCCACCCCGAGAGTGTTGCGAAGACGCACGGTGACGCCAAGACAGCCAGCAACTTTCCGCTTCACTCGTCTGAATTCGGCCCAAACGTGGAAATTCAGCGCGCTCGGCTAAGCTCGGCTCCTCACGACGACGTCCCAGCTCAACACTCTCGACGACCCTTCAGAAGTCAGCGAGACAACCGTTCCCCTTCCTAAGTTCCTTTTTGCTGCTTTTGGGTGTGCATTCACGCGCTCCCCGGCCATATGACTGACGAGTGGATTCACCACGCTCGACCTCTGCCTCAACAACATGAATCCTCAAACACTGCCCAACTGGTTGCTGCTGCTGACATGGTCTGAGCTGACCCCCGTGGCGTCAATGCCGGCTGCGGTCCCTCGTTTTGTTTGGGCATCCCCACTCGGGCTGGCTAGCCCAACTCGGGTGCTGAATTCAACCGTTTTAGTCAGCCCGAGCAAGCTGTGAATCTGGCCTTCCGCTGTCCGCTGACCCTTGGCCTTCCAAGAAGTCACGCTCACCGGTCCACACGGTCTCTGCTGCGAAGTCAAGCCCTCCCAGTCAGCCCGGGAGAGCTAGGAGTTTTCGAGCTTAAGCCACTCCGTGCTGCTTTTCTTTGAGGATTCCCCACTGACCAGGCACCTTTTCGCCAGGTTGCCAGTCAGGGTTTTTGGGGATGCACAGCCGACCGTGCGAACTTTCAAACTTCTCAGATTAGGGCTTGTTTCAAGAGTCTGCTGAGTGTCCCGAACCTTCCACATTCCATATATCTAAAAGTTTTCCCCCGTCAACAACCCGCGCACCCCAACACCGCCGCCCCGCATACCCGAGATCCCAGCAGCCTAGTCACCACGCCACCCGCCACGACACAGCGAGGTGCATAATCGCGACAAATAGACTTGTACCATCACAAGTCTGTGAATTTATAGGGGGAAATACTTGTAATACTTGCTTTTAGGGCATTATTTATGCTCGTAGAGGATCATATAATTTAGATATCGATCACATCGATATATCGATATATCGAAACGTTGCTATCAAAATCGGAATCGATCGATTACGAGTAAAAGAAATCGGAATCGAACGATTACGTGGGAGAATACTCAGAATCGGTCGATTATGAGTCTAAAACAATCAATATCGATCGATCGGACTCAAGAAAACATCATAATCGATCGATTGGTAATATGAAATAATCGAAATCGATCGATAAGCCTCGCTCCAACCGATCCCTAACCTTGCCGTACCTCTGTACGGCGCGAGGGTCGCCGTTACCAAGGGGTATAACGTATATATGGCGTCAGCAGGGGAGGCGGAAACCGAATCGCTTAATAGACGAGATGTGTTTGAAATAACTTGCCCACATATCGAGGATCTGCCATTTTCAAAAGTAGTAGGTAGTCCCCCGCCACCCCGGAAATCATTATTTACTTATATTATATATTGTTTTGTATACACCCTGCCACACCACTTACGGGCACGCAACGTGAAACAAGGGGCACCCAAAATAGGGCCCTGAAAAACCAGGACGGTATCAACCACCGCGGGGGGATAATATATATATATAACTTCAACTAAACACAAACATGGTAGGATGATAACCCTTTCATTTCCACAAATGTGTTAAGTGGGCACACCTGTGTGAAGACACCTTCGACTATTCACAAAGTCCCCAAGCGATCAAGCATACATACACATACATTCAATGAAAAGATATAAACCAAATTACATGTAAAATCTCAAAATGTATGCAAAACTTAACCTTTGCTCCTTATGATTTGGAACCGGACCAAATTCCCTTACTTACTTACTTACTTAATCAGCAGCAGCAGCAAAGCGCGAATCCCAACGGGCGACACATACGAACTTCCGATCTCACGATCGTCAGACGCTAACGAGGACAATGCCACTGCAGTCGCGTACATTTACCGCGACGCCACCCACGCGTTATGGCATGGCATGTTGGGATGCAAAAAGCGAAGCACTGTCGCGCACATGATCCTACGGTCAGATGGCCTAGTGGAGATCTCTTTTTGAGATCGATCTGCGTAGTATTTAATATTATACCGAGGTATTGATATTCAATATTGTACTTATGGACCCCATAATGTTACAAACCCTAAGTCTAATTTAGTACATACGCTCTGGGGACACAACAAGAGTCACAGAGCAACGCCTAGCTTGACACGTTGCGTCCAATTTTACATGCTTGATCTTTTAGAATTTCTTATCCTCAATCTGAATCCTCAAATCCTGTTTTCTGAGAGGGACAGGGTACGGGCGCTGGGAACTCGACAAACTTTTCTGATGACTGCATGTCACGGCTGCGTCTATCGCGTGAGACAGTGACCACAATGAACGTCGCCGGCAGCAGACGGTGAACACATGTCACATCGACATCGCGGACACCATTGCCGCTGCCGATGCCGTTGCGTGACTGCTTACAGTACTCGTTACTGTGACACTCGTTCTTCGTTGACCCATCCCAATCCGCAATTGCATCGTAAAATTCTTCAGCTACAGTACGCAATTTCTTCAACGTTCCGCCGCCTCATGGGGCGAACGGTGTTGTGACTGCTGTGATACACGCAGGGATTTCCAAAGTGCTCGGCTACTTTTATTTTTCAGTTCGCTTATCATAATGTATAAACTTATGATACTATGTGTGCGCAGGTCATGTCGCAGGTATCCGATGGCGAGGAGGGACGCGCGCTCTTGAGATGTGGAAGTCGAGGTTGGCGAATGCCAACCTTGCTTGGGATGAAACCCAACCACATCGAACGTATCGTATTAACCCTTAAGCCGGTATCTGGGTCAGATCTGACCCAGAAGCGATGGCAAAGTATGTGCTGCTTGGGCAATTGCGGTTGCATACCTTGCATGATTTGTGCACTGGGTATTTGCACGTACACCGTTGTGTGCATATGTAAGCGTAGCGTACTTGTGCGGGGCACGTATGCATAATATATATCGCACGTACCCGCATTTTTGTCGCGAATCAATTGCACATTTGTACGTTTTTTGCGTAAGTTTATCTTGCAAAACATACAAAACGCGCCTAAACTGCAACGTTATACTTACCCACGGCTCATCTTCAAGCACGCGTTGCATCATGGGCCATGTCCCGATCATTATGTAAGTGATTGGTGGCTATCATCATGGAATATGACCCATAGTATCGCAAAAGTCATCACACGTGTCCCTTACGTATGGAAAACATTCCTTAAGTATGGAAAACATTGTGAAATATGTGTATTTTTAGTGTTTTTTTGCATAAATCTACAGAAAACGATAGGCAGATGAACGCACATCGGTGCAGGTGAATCATCCTTGGAACGTATCATCAAGGTCGATGATTTAATTCCAAAATTGTGCAAAAATATGTCGAGCAGATGTCGTCAACAATGACGATGAAATTAAATCGTGCCTGTAAAATCGAAAACATTCTAACCATGTGAGCATATAAGAGTGGATATATTCGACATATATCGACATGCAGTGTCTCAAATAGTTGGTAATATAGGTATACAATAATTGGTAAAGCAAACGGGCATTTAGTGACTAAGCATACATCGCAAAAATCCATTATCACAACACATATAGAAAACCCTCGAATTCTAACCACCGGCTTAAGGGTTAAGATATACATATTTCACGTTTGCATCCTACCTCTTGGGGTGTGGGGTGTGGAAGTCGAGGTTGGTTTAAACCAACCTTGCTTGGGATGAAACCCAACCACATCGGATTATCTTATCGCACCTATCTTAGTTAAGTAATATATATTACAAGTTTGAAGGTCTTTCGAGAACGTTAACCCCTAAACTGCTACGTGATGAGCTAGCTCATCAAACACTCAAAACCGATTTTCTCGGCGACAAATAACTCAAATTCACTTTTGAAGACAGTTTTGAAAAGCTCTCATCGAGCCGCATGCAGATATGCACTTTGGAGCAACCATTTTGCGACAATAGTCTTAATATTTACCGAGACGCACTCTATTTTAGCCTGACCATAATGAGTTACATCTAGGGCACATCTGTCATAATGTTACACACCCCTAACAATATAAGTAGCCCTAACCGCATGTTGAGCAAGTTGTAAGATTATTCCCGGAGGTCTAGGGTCAATATTAGGGCTTAAATTGTTTACGATGTGCACATACATCAACATTTTTCAGTTGACAATCACGTCGTCGGTGTCAAGTGTCATTCATTTTCAACGTTTGCATGCGATTCGCCTTGAGAAGACCTTTCCGACACTATTTTCAAAAGTTGAAACAGGATCCTTGTGCTAAAGTCATTATAAATAAACCCGAAATTTCAAAACCCCGAAATTCCTTCCGCAGTTTAGGGGTTAACTCCTATGCTGGCATGACATTAAATACTTCCACAACATGTATGCCTAGCTAGGTTTCAACTTTTGAAATGTGTATATCCAGACAAATGTGCTTGTGGTGGGAACCAAATTATTCCTGACATCGTTAGGCACAATTTAAGCTATCGAATGCCCTGCGTAGGGGTGTCTAAGGGGTCAAAACCGGCGGTTATTGGGGGGTAAATCGACATTAATCTTACTGCGAAAACGGAGTAAAAGCCAGTATATGAGTTAAGGCGATGGCTGATTTTGTTTTTTGGGGTCGTAATAAATCGTGGAAAACAAAATCAGCCTACGAACTTGTCCTAGCCGTCTGAGGCTCAAACCTTACGGGTTCATTGAGAAAAATGTACCGATGAGATAAGTTCGATGTGGTTGGGTTTCATCCCAAGCAAGGTTGGTTTAGACCAACCTCGACTTCCACACCCCAGGAGGTCACGAATGCGCCATGAACCCAAAACCAAAACAGCCTAAGACTTATGTCCACTCAATGCTCCTCATACTTTGCATAGATGCCAAGGATGCAAACGTGAAATATATACGATACGTGCTCGATATGGTTGGGTTTCATCCCAAGCAAGGTTGGCATTCGCCAACCTCGACTTCCACATCTCAAGAGCGCGCGTCCCTCCTCGCCATCGGATGCTGAAATCTGTATAGGCAGCCCTGACTGGGAGTCCCGGTCAGGCCCCTATGACAGATCCCTAGGACCAACACTGGACTGCTGACTGATCTGTAGGTTCGTACTGTGACACACGCTGTGTCACAGGCAGGCTAGACTCCGAGACCGTCCGAGACCGTTCCGGGTATATCTAGCTTAGGGTTTATTTATCTTATACAGTTTATCCACACGAGTACGGGACTTTCTGATATCTAGTGTACTTGGATATTCCGGTAGGTTATGGGCCCACCACGCTTCCACTGCGCTTACCTGCGACATGACCTGCGCACACATAGTATCATAAGTTTACACATTATGATAAGCGAACTGAAAAATAAAAGTAGCCGAGCACTTTGGAAATCCCTGCGTGTATCACAGCAGTCACAACACCGTTCGCCCCATGAGGCGGAGGAACGTTGAAGAAATTGCGTACTGTAGCGGAAGAATTTTACGATGCAATTGCGGATTGTGATGGGTCAACGAAGAACGAGTACTGTAACGAGTAAGCAGTCACGCAACGGCATCGGCAGCGGCAATGGTGTCCGCGATGTCGATGTGACATGTGTTCACCGTCTGCTGCCGGCGACGTTATTTGTGGTCACTGTCTCACGCGATAGACGCAGCCGTGACATGCAGTCATCAGAAAAGTTTGTCGAGTTCCCAGCGCCCGTACCCTGTCCCTTTCTGAGAACGTGACAATGTCAGTCGAGTGTTGCAAGCTTGCAACACAACTTGATCTTGAACTTCGAGATCTCACGACTGTTAAGTTATGCTAACTCATTCCGATTGTCATAACTGAATCTCTCCAATAAAGATCCCGAAGGTACGCGTCAAGGTCTCGACCAGTTCTCTAAACCGGTTCCTTAAACTCGTGACACGCCTCTGTCGAGCTCGTGTCGTCGACCAGTTCTCCTGGACTTGAATACCGAATCGTATTATAATATATAATTATATAAATTAAAATACAATTTTATATTAAAAATAAAAAAATCAATACATCAATATAAATACCACATTCTTGTGTAGAGAAGCCTAAGAAATAATTTTGTATATAAATAATATCCCTTTTTATATATTTTTATCGGAATCGTACTATAATAAAAGTGTATATAAAACCTCCAAGCGAGGTTTCCATAGTGTATATGATAACATATTATCGAGATGTCTACTGTGCAGTTATTATATATATTCTTAATTATATATTATTAATGGTGTAACTCGTCGTGTATCACGGGAGGGGGGGCGCATCGACAAAGGGGGACAAGACTAGGTCTCAATCCAGGGGGGAGGGGGGGGGGCATTTAACCCACCAAAGTCGTTACCGTAGAGGTCCGGGGCGATTCCGATGAAAATATATAAAAAGGGATATTATTTATATGCAAAATTATTTCTTAGGCTTCTCTACACAAGAATGTGGTATTTATATTGATGTATTGATTTTTTTATTTCTAATATAAAATTGTATTTTAATTTATATAATTATATATTATAATACGATTCGGTATTCAAGTCCAGGAGAACTGGTCGACGACACGAGCTCGACAGAGGCGTGTCACGAGTTTAAGGAACCGGTTTAGAGAACTGGTCGAGACCTTGACGAGTACATCCCGAAGCCTCCGTCCCGTGCGCCTGTCACGAAACGTTCTGTTCGAGAAAGGAACGAGAAAGGAGGGTTTTCAGCGTCCATTGTGGATGGACAATGGAATAAATTGCGAACAGTTTCCAAATCAATCGAAGTAGATTACGGAGTGTTTTTCATATTCACGAGCGCACTTCCTCACGAGCCCTTGTTTCTCCGTTTCAAGACTTGCGCTTACACAGGTTTTGGATGGTTACCTTGCGATGCACCAATCCCACTGGGATTGTGGCGACCACATCCACACGATCACACCAGCCATGCGCATTAACACATAGCGTGACGTTGAAGTCTACGGTCGTAAAATTACGCCCGAACATCTTTGGGGCGCCATACACGGTACATGCCGCCGCGACGGGGTCGAGAGCGAGAGCGTTCCTCGGTCGGGCTGAGGCGCAAGTTCCACGTGCCACGTTGACCAAAGCCGTTAGAAAGCTGAGTTTTGCAATCCAAGCGGTACGTTCGTCATCTTGGGGTTGTATTTTGTTGGCCTGTAAGCACGGAACGCTTGCAGGCACGTCGCTCCCCTACCCAAAGGACAAACACCTATTGGATGCCCGTGTATGTGTACATGTTTGTGTGGATGGGTGTTTGTATGTAAATCATCTGGTGAATATACACCCGGATCCATGTATATGCTTTTCGAAAGAGGGCGAAGCCAACACATTACTTGACAATTTGAGCGGTAAGATGATGTATAGCTGGGCCTCACTTGCGTTGGTGCAGAAACGGTGTCTCAAAACACGCCCGTGATAGGTCTCGGATCCAATACTTTCCAGTGCTATTGTGCGTATCACTGCGAAACCTCCAATGCCTCGCGGTCAGAGGTCTTGCGTGCGATCGCGGCCGACATGCAGCACGGAACTATCCCTCAAAAAGTTTTCCAAAGTTTAAAGTAGGATGCACCTTGATATCTTGCTTGCATTCAGAGACACTTCTTGTTTGCAACGAAATAACTAGGTGTACACGTAGTAGTAGACCGGAACACGACGCGGACCGATATGTACTGCTTACGCATGTACAAGCGTTCAAAACCCAAAAACATTTTCAGCATCATTGAATATTCCACTGAGAACCGTGTATGCATCTGGTGCAGAACGAAATGGCCACGAACCTAGTGTTCGTTGCTTCTGAGTGCGCCCCGTGGTCCTGCGGACTTGGCGATATGGCCAGCGCGTTACCCAAGGCAAGTCTCGAAAGCCTGAACTTTTCTCAGAGGTGTTCTCAGAGGGAATGAATTGCACTTGCGTCGTCTCGGATGCCGTTTTCCAGCCGCAGGTCGACGACGCTTGTGATCCTCATTCTCTCAACGCTACCGCGGGCTCATGCAGGCTTTGGCAGAGCGTGGGCACCGCGTGATGGTGGTGGTACCGCGGTATTGCAACTACCCAGAGGCGTACGACACGGGTGTCCGCGTGTCGTACGAAGTCTTCGGGAAAGCGCACGAAGTTGGATATTTTCACGCGTTCGTCGATGGCGTGGATTTTGTGTTCATCGATCATCCTTGCTTTCACGACGTCGCGCATTCAATACACTCTGGCGACAGGTATTCATATTGCGTAATGTGTATGCCTTCCAGCTGGAGGCTTCCGATTCTATTGTTGTTTGTGTGGCGTGGTGGAACTGAGAATGTGCCGACCGCTAGTTTTCTGGCGCGCGCTCGTCTCGCGCGATACTAATAGCGAACCACTGAGGCACTCCCTGCACTCGCGGAGCAGGATGTCACAAAACTTTCGATTCTCGTTGCTCTCCAAAGCAGCGTTGGAGGCGGTGTGGCACGTCGCTCCCGGCGGCTATCCTTACGAGGACCTGAACACCGTGTTCATCGCAAACGGCTGGCAGACGGCTTTGGTGCCGTTCTACTTGAATGCGCTCTACCGCGACCAAGGCAAGATGCTGGGCGCCCGCTCAATTCTGGTGCTGCATAACCTCGCTTTTCAGGTGCGAACAAACTCAGTGAGCCCAACACATCCGTACACAAGGACGCTCGTACTCTGTGGGCACACAAGTGGATCCCTCGCCAGTACGGACGCTTGAGGGCTACTGCGCTTATGATAGCTTTAGATGGTCGGAGGCCAGCTTTCAAAACTGCCACAAACAACTGCCGCATTTATAACTTTCTGAACCTTGACAATCCAGTGCCACACTTCCAACCTTTAGAGCTGTGACAGACGCGCTGCCGCACTAACAGCTGCCGGAAATCGGACAAAACATCGCCGCGCTAACAACATGCAAGATTGTGATGAGTCAGTACCAGGCTAGCAACCTCCGAAAATGTGACGAACTGCTGCCGCACTAATAACTTCCGATTGTTCTGCTGCACTAACAACCTCGCGCCCTAATTTTGTGTAGCAGGGACTGCCCTCAGGATACTGTATCTGTTGGAATATCCGCTCTCAATATCTCAGCGTGTTTTTCTCCTCCCATGTAAAAGTTGCTGAGTAGACTGCAGCTTGCGTTCGATATTTGCACCTCGGCCTCGAGCATCACAAGGAATTCCCGTGTTTTTTATGCTTCGATGCCTTTCAAGAAGAGGAGAGCCTGAGTAAGTTGTGCTGCAGGGCCGTGGACCCTTCGGTGAGGTCCTTAGTCTCGACATCCCAAAGCAATACCTTGAACACTTTCATCTGGACGATCTGTTTGGTGGGCCGTGCATGAACACTCTCAAGGTATTGCACGTGGAGTTGTTTCATCACGGTGCAATATGATATTAGCATATACTGTCGTGGTCGCAATACGAAGCTCTAACCAGTATATGCTGACTATGCTCAAGATGATGCTAAACCCTCTGAAACCCTAATGCAGGCAGCCGCTCCCCCTTCCAAGCTTCAATCTCACACAGGCGACTTCTGTGACTCAGCAGCCACAGGCCATCGGCTCACAAGGGCTATGCACGGAGCTTGCTGCTCCTGATTAATCATAACAGCGATGCTTCACAGCATATACCTGGATTGTCCCTCGCACGGACAGTTAGAGATTTTGTCGGATGGGGTGAATGGGTCGATCAACAGGCGGGACTACTTGAAGCTCACCGTTGGGTTGCAGTAAGCAATGGATACGCTGAGGAGATCCAAACACAAAAGGGGGGCATGGGGTTGGCGCCCACGCTGCAAAGTCAGACTTGGAAGATGAATGGTGTGGTTAATGGCATCGATTATGATGCGTGGAGCCCAGATAGAGATGCATATTTAGAAGAAGCTGATGCCTACACCACGTATGGGTATGTTTATGACCCAACATTCTTTTTGGGGCTCCCTTCGTGGGGGGGGGCTCATCCTTGTACCGATTTATTTGGTACCATATAGCCATATGCAACAGAAGAGTGGCTGCACTATGTATCCACCTTGGGATCAAAAGATTCGGCACACACTTTGGGATACACATCCGTACTTTCCAAAACTCATTAGTGGAGAACGGGACTCCCCTAAGCCTCACTGCGCCACCTGAGTGCCTCTGCAACTGCATCGCCGGTGCACTGAAGCTGTGCCAATGAAGCTGATCCACCTCTTCAATTCTTCTTCCATCCCATAGAACCGCCAAGTGCCGCCTCCTCGTCCTCGTCCTCACCCAAATCGTCATCCACCTCCTCTTCCTCTCCCACGTTCCCCTCCACGTATCCTCGCTCCCTGAAGCGCCGCCGTGTCTCCTACAGGAACCCATTTGTCCGAGGGCCGCGCGAGCTGTCAGTCGACAGACACCTGCATTAGGACCGGAGCATGCCCCTCCTCACATCCACACCCCAAGCAAGTACTGTTCCTGAGCCCTTCCCCTAAGAGCAAAGTCGAGTCCACACCCAAGCTATCAGGTACAGGTGTACAGCCTGCCTCATTGACCCAAAGTCTGGAGTTTTGCTTCGCTCTCCTTGGTGCGAGTGCCTCAACTCGGGCAACCTGTTGTCCGTGAACTGGCAATAATTGTTGAACAAGGAAGTGCGGCATAAGGGTCCCGACGACAGTCAACCTGTGTCACGAGTCTGTATCCAGGTATCTTGCACATACGGCAACTCTCCTTTGCTCTCTCCCGTTCTTCCCGCACTCAACCCCTCCTCTCCCACCGGTCTCTCCCCTGGCTCTCTCCCCCTTGCCTGAACGATGCTTCCGATTAAAAGTTGCCGATGCAGCCGCTATGCACTTGTTCGATGGCCGCGTGTACTGTCACTCGACGGACACCCGGACTAGGACCAGAGCATGCCCCCCTTAACACCCGCAGCCCAAGCAACGACTGAAATTCTTCAGGCCTTCCCCTGATAGCAAAGTCGAATCCGCACCCAAGGTATCAGGTACAGATGTATCCGTTCTTCACTCAGCCAGGTCCACGTCACGCTGGGCGGATGGTTCTCTGGCGAGAGCGCCTAGAGCGGGTGGGCCCCAGCACCTGAGGATGCCACAGAACGCATGGGTAATGGATGTTGGGGAGAGCCCTCATCTGCCTACATGGTTGGAGAGTCGCAATCACAGTCCAGGCATCTTGCGTGTATGGTAACTCTCGACAGCCACGTTATGGGGTACTGGCATCTCGTTGTTAACGGGAACGGCCACTGGAGTGCTTTGGATGATGGGATATGGTTGTCCCTGTGGTACCCTTCTGACGGGTACTGCCTCTTTGAGGGCGTCAGGGATTCGTCTGCGGCTCACTCTTTGGGAGTGTCTTGGATTCGTCTGACGCTTGCTCCCTCTCCGTGTCCAGTGCTCATGGTTATTACACGTGCCGGGGGACTCGTGTTCTTTGACCCAGATGTGAGGTACTGGCACGTCGCTCTGAACGGGGACGTCCGCCGGATGGAAGTGGGTTTTGGAGGCGGTTGTCCCTGTGGTGCCATTCTGGCGGGCACTTCCTCTTGGAGAGCTCGGTGGATTCGTCTGCCTTTGCTGCAAGGAGAGGCAGAGGGTGGTGAAGTCCACGTTCTGTGTCTTCCCTTGATTTTTTGTGGGGAGCACTTAGGTGCCCGCATTTTTTAATTTTTGACATGGGGTGTCCATGCTGTGTGGTGTGACTGCATTCGTGGCATAACCATGGACCAACGGGTCCCATCCATCGACCGTGAGCCACTGGGGGGCATGCCAGCAGGGTCCGCTTACTCCGTAACCCAGAGACCAACTATTGTTGGGCGATGATCGGTCACATCGTATCATCTTTCCATGCTGCTTTGCATCTGGGATGGGAATATGTATGAGTTGGTGGTATCTTGTCACGGCCCCGCCCTGCTCATTCTCTCTCATTCTCACCCCTATGCACTAGTCTGACAGCTGAGTGAACTGTCAAATGACAGACACCCGGAGTAAAGACCGGAGCATACACCTCTTCACACCCGCAACCCAAGCAACCACCATCCATATGCCCCTCCCACAAGAGCAAGGTCGAGTCCGCGCCCAAGGTATCAGGTGCAGGTGCGCAGTTCTGGCTTATTGGCCTAGAGTTCTCGAATCCTGCTAAGCTCTCCTTGGCTAACGGTTTATTAAACACGGAAGGGCTGCAGGAAGGTCCCGTTGGCAGTCAAGCTGTGGCATGGGTCTGTGTCTAGGTATCTTGAGGTTCGGTAACTCTCCTTTGCTCTCTCCCGTTCTCTTCGCATTCACCCCCTCCTCTCCCACCAGTCTCTCCCATGGCTCTCTCCCCCTTCTTGAATGATGCTCCCGATTACATTCCCTGTGCGGCCCGTGCGAGCGAGGCACAAAACGCCCACCCGGATCGGGTAGATTCCATATGTCTGATGACTTGCTGAGAAGCTCTTGATTTGCTTCTCACATCCACTGGGATGATTGGTGGGCTGGCTTTTGTTGGCCGATCTCATGCCGTTCAGTGTATGGCAACTCTCCTTCGACTCTCCCTCTCTTCCTGCACTTACCCCCTCCCCTACCACCAGTCTCTCCCCTGGCTCTCTCCCCCTCACCTGAACGATGCTTCCGATTATAAATTCCCCCGTGCGGCCCGTGCGAGAGGCATAAAAATTCCCGCGGGCCGCGTGGATTCTATCTGCCATTGACTGCAGCTGAAACGTTCCTGAACGCTTCTGCAATCCACTGGGATAATGGTGGAGTGGATTTTGTCCTTGGGCCTCATGCCGTTCATTGTGTGTGTGCGCTTGTCCTTGGACCGATTCCTTTGGCACCACGAAAGCACAAAATAACTGCTGCACTGTGTCCTCAAATAAAGGATTCGGCACACACTTCGGGGCACTGTGTGGGTGCGGCGGTCGTATCTTGTCACGACCGCGTCCTGTTCCATCTGAGTGCATCTGACAGGTTCTTGAGTGCCTCTCACATCCCCCAGGATGATGATGGGCTGGCTTCCATCGACGGGCCTCTTGCCGTTCAGTGTGCCACTTTCAGTGAGGTTCTCATGGATGCCCATTTTCAGTAACACCCTAATGGATGTCCACTTTCAGTAATGCCCTCATGGATGCCCACTTACGACTCGTACGTTGGGCGCGCAGGTTTACAAGGGAGGGCATACTGGAGGGCAAAGCGCAGTGCAAGGCGGCGCTGCAGCAGGAGCTGGGGCTGCCTGCCGGACCGCACGTCCCACTTCTTGCCTTCGTTGGACAATTGGATACTAACAAGGGTGTGGACATGATCTTCGAAGCCGCGGGGTGGTTGATGGAGCAAGATATTCAGCTCGTGCTCCTCGGCTGCGGAGATTCCGATTTCGAGGATCGCATGCGCAGTCTGGAGGAGCACCACGGACACAAGTGAGCCACTCTCATATTTCGAGTGCCTCACTTCTTTTCTGAATCCTCATTGGCCAAAAGGCAGACGCCGCGATACTTTACACTGACTGGATTTGTTCGCCGTTTACAGTTTGCTAAGATCAGGTTTCGACGTTGGGTTCACATTTCTGCCCACGCATGCATCAGAGTCCACCGGGTCCTCTGGGTCTTGTGAGGTGGGAAGCACGCGGACAGAGGAATGGCCGTGCCGGTCTGTGGCGATTTGTACTACGAAGCAGGAGTCACGCATTCTGGTTTCTGAAACCACTACAATCAAGCTGCAACTCACGTCTGTACGAATCCACATTTGCCATTGCTCGAAGCGGAAAATGGTGTGAGGCGCACTGAAACCTGCGTCACTGTGGGCATTTCGTCAACTCACGATTTGCCGAGCTCACGGTCTTCCGCGGCGTGACCGTGCCCGTATCTGCACGTCCAGCAGTCACAAAAAAACAAACGTCACGTGGACGTAGACCTGCGGCAGCTGCAGCTTGTATGCTGAACTCGGGTACAGCTGCAGCAGCACTGCGTGATGCACCATTCGCGCGTGTCTCGCTGGCAGCCACGTCCGCTGCGTGTCCACGTCATCCTGCTGTAGGGACAGTCCCACATGAGGGGCAGCCGCCCCCTTCAGATCTCTGACCACAGCTCTGCCCTTCGCCGGTCCGGGGCAGCCCATGTCCTCGTGGTAGTTGGTGATGGCCGGCAAGTGCGGCTGCAACGATTCCACCTTGACGCCTCCCTTGTCATACGGAGAGGAGGCGCATGACAGCACTGTGGTCTCCGTCCCTCACCTTCGCTCCCCTGCCGCGCTTGCTCGCCAGCACATGCGCCTGCCCCCATGGATACAATCATCCACGCTGCCAGCACCGCCAAATGCATAGACTGGCCCAGTTTGGTAAACCCTGCCAGTCTCCTCGCAAGCAGCCACCTCCAATTCCGAGCTGCGCTGCACACACCACTCTGCCCGAAGCTGACCTGCAGCAGGTCCACCTCCAGGCAAAGGCGCTCAATCTAGTGCACCAGGCCATTGACCCATCTCCACGGTCTGCTGCAGTCCGGAGTAAGCACACGCTGCGCCCGTTCTCGCAGCGAGGCACCCATTGCTCTGCTCTGCCAGCTGCCCCAGCTCCTTCAGCATCTCCATCTTCACCGTTGACTTGACGGAGAAGAAATTCAGCCGTCGAAACTCCACCACCAGGCGCCACTTGTGCGTGCCTGGCTTCGGGACCAAAAGCTCACGCGGCGCGAGAGACCTTTTCATTGCCTTTGTCAACCCTCCGTTTGTCAGTCGCTCTCCTTCTCCGCATCCAGCTATTGTTGTTGCTGCTGCTGCTGCTGCTGCTGTGCCGCATCTCGCAGCGATACCCGTGTTGCCCCGGCTCTTAGCTCCCTTGCCACCCTTCTCCTCGTCCTCCTCCTTCCTCTTACCCCGACGCATTGGACGCCTATCCTGCTGATTGGTGTTCGCTGCCTTCTTTTCACTCATGCTCAAAACTGCTTTCCCGCGCAACTTGTCAAAACCGGCATCGACAGTGCTGCATCGAGCTTTTCACCACCAGTTCATCTGAGGAACCATCTACCCGGGCCTTCTCAACCTCGTCCGCAGTGCGTCCACGGTGCCGCGAGGAAGAGACAGGCTCAGACTCCAGCTGTATGACTCCGACTGCACACGCAGCAGAATCATCGTCCACCCGTCATAGCCTCTTCACCCGTTGCACAAAATGGAGCGCGTTCCATGGGCAGAGTTGAGCGTCTCAGTCACTGCGTCGCCTGTTTAGAGAGGGTGCCATTAGTGACCAGGTCTCGTGACTGCTTGAAATATTGGATGGCATCATACATTTATGAGAGCGCTGTCCCATGCCGCATACCTCATCGAAGAGTTCGACCTCTCTCGCGAGGCTCCTCGATGCAGGAGGGGAGATTCAGGTGTTTTGCAGTGTGCCTCACGAAGCACCGAGGTACCCGTGAACTTCTGTTTGCGGAACAGCAACAGAAACACAGCTGAATGGTTGTGTCAGTTCATAGCGATTTGTACTACTGCGTAGTGTCGCGATGCGTGGCATTCATATTCTGGTTTCTGAAACCACTAATATTGTGCTTCACTCTTATTTAACACATGACTGCCATACAAGATGGCTGCTATGTGTGCTCTCAACACTCAGTGCGGGTGTCCCTGGGGCGGTGATATGCAGGTGCAAAGCATGGGTAGGGCAGTCTGTAGAAATGGAGCACCGAATCATTGCTGCGAGCGATATTCTCTTGATGCCTTCGCGGTTTGAGCCATGTGGCTTGAATCAGATGTATGCGCAACGCTACGGAACTGTGCCGGTGGTGCAAGCGGTAGGAGGCTTACAGGACACCGTGGAATCGTTCAATCCGTGGGAAAATTCTGGGAGTGGCTGGATGTTTGAGCCAAATGACATGCGTCATGTCGAGACACGCAGGTTTATTGACACCGTGAATGATGCACTCACAACGTATAGGTGCGCATGTGGAATTTGATGCTTTGCTTTGGCAGACATTCCCGTTGACCTGATAGATCCAGCTCGTCTTGGCTTACCTGCTATTTGTATAATGATGCAGTGTCGTGAGAGATCAGCGTGGACACTTTGCTATAATCCGAAGAGTTTATCTTTATTGTATGTTTCTTGCTACAGGGAGTATCGAGAGTCGTTCATTGGAATACAACTTCGTGGCATGGCAAAGGAGTTCTCTTGGGATGCAGCAGCAAAATCATATGAAGATATCATCATTCAAGCAAAGCAGGATGATTATCGGGGCTAAATTCGTTTGCTCGGTGTATGCATGCCGATCCATTCCAAAGCCCTACTGCCATTATAGGATCGAGGCGAACTTCAGTGGTGGATAATATCCTAGGTAGTAGACCTGTGGAAATATACTGTCTCATTGAATATGATAGCTTGAATATATAGGGCTACACACATTGTGCACGCTACACACAAACACATTATACCATCAGCTTCGCGCCTAGTTGGGTATTTTTGTGGTCCGGTTAGCATCACGTGTGCATGTGTGTATTGCCACATTTTATATGTAACACAACCCTGTCTTGTTGAGAGATTGCATCTGTATACTTGCAGGCACAACCCCAAAAGATGTCTAAAACACACGAAATCATAACTTCGCAGCCCTATCCTACATCTAAAGATCTGGTCACCGAGTACCCAAATGCTGTTGAAAACTGCTCGGGACTTCTGGCGGCCTGCTATCTAGAATGGGGCCAGGCAGCAGCCCCCCCGCGAGAGTCTCGTTGTATGATGCCTCTGCCGAATCTTTAGTCCTTACTGACTCGGATACCGTAGGTGTCATCACTGACACACGTCGCCAGCAGGTACCGGGTTTTCGGGGTTTTAAGGGTTTGTTCTTCATTCTTATCTCTATAGATAGTTCTCATCAATCCTCTGAACACAGCCAACTGCTTCCGGCTCCCCCAGGAATCTACTAATATAGTATATTCCACTAGATCTTGGACCCAGCATCATTCATGCGTTGACATCCGTAACATCAGAACATGGTTGACCAGCACCTTTAAGCGTGGTGGCGGCAGGCGAATATGTGATCGTTCAGCTTCGGCAAGCGGCTATATCGCTGTTACTGGTATTATGCCTGGACCTGATTGGGGCTGCATTTCATGGTTGGGGAGCTTGCGATCACGTCCACCCGTTCGACGTCCTCACCTCTACATCTGCCCCCAAGCGCCTCGTCTGGATTTCGGAACGCATCCCCTTTCGTTATGGGTTTCGAAACCAAAAATCGGGTTCCAGAAGCTTCCTACACTATTTTAGAAAGGGGTTCTGAATGTGTATTCAAGTTGTCCAAAGCGATTTGGATTCAAGTTATTGGTCGGTCTACAATATATATCAACGCAAAGATCTTATTGAGGCTGATTAGATAGCAAACGATAGGGGCGTCAATACCTCAACCCGATCTCACTTCCGCAAGTAAACATATTTTTTTCTCAGGGTTTCGTTCCCTTCTGAAATTGGTTTTGGAAGCAGAATGTATATGCATCATTTATTAAGCAACGGAACTTAACTTAACGAGGGCGCTCGAATCGATCGAGCGTTTGCGCAACGTATTGGTGAGATAGCTATTCATCAACCCAATGCTATCCCAAAATGCCGCATTTCTGTGGAAACTCTACTCTGCGGACTACGATCCCATACTCATATGTATCATTTATTAAGCAACGGAAATTAACTTAACGAGGGCGCTTGAATCGATCGGGCGTTTGCGCACCGTATGCAGTCACTCGTGGGATCCATGTACAGTCTGTACAATGCGAGAGGTGGCCAAGATGGTCGCATAAGCTGTGCACAAAGTCGATGTCGACATTCCTTGGGTAGGGATTCGCAAGATCTACAGGAATTTCCTAGTCCAAAGATATCAGATAGTCAGTAAACTCAATATAGATAGACTCTCTAGATAAATAAACCCTAAGCTAGATATACCAGGAACGGTCTCGGACGGTCTCGGAGTCTAGCATACCTGTGACACAACGGATGTCACAGTACGAACCTCCAGATCAGTCAGCAGTCCAGAGTTGGCCTAGGGATCTGTCATAGGGGCCTGCACCGGGACTCCCGGTCAGGGCTGCCTATACAGATTTCAGCACACCACCCCAGCACTGTGGGTGGTGACTGTCTAGGAGAGTCAGATAATGTAAGATAAGTTAGGGCAGGAGCCAGGTTGACATACCTAACTGCTAATCCAACTGTGCAATTCTGATACACAAATTGGAAACCCCCTAGCTAGCACAAGTGCAGAAACCTACGGGCATTGTGCACCCGCTAAACAACTGAAAGGCACTGAGCTAGCAAGCCAGAAAAGTAATTGTAGATGTCAAAAGCAAAAGCATAAACCAGAAAAGTTGTTGAAGTCACTGGAGTTCCGCACACCACCATGTTGGTGTGCATCCAGAGTGAACAAGAAGTCAATCGACAGGGCCCAATAAAATCCAGCAGTGGCCTCGTGAAGTCCATGCCGTAGTAAGATGAAAAGAAACCAGCACCGTAGTAGTGGGCAACGTCGAATCCCAAATCTGCCTGAGTGAGGTCTCGAAAGAGCAGGGGGGTCAGGTGGCTCGAGCTGTGGCACATCGTGAGCCGCAAACAAACCCTGAGCCGGGTTCACCAATTCAACAAATTCATTCGTGGAGAAAAATGACGGAGTCCCCCAATCGAGAGCACCACCAGGCGAAGGCAACTCCGCAGCCGACGAAGCCTCGGGCACGGCAGCCACCCCCATGATTTGAGATGCAAAGAACGAGGGAAAGGAGGAAAGGAATCCCCCACGGCCCAACCGTGGCAGGAAAGCCCCAGGGCGGCTTCCCACAACCGTAGGTCGCTGAGTCTGTCCAGCTCATGGGCAGGTCCCGGCGCATGATAAGCCGAAACAGGCGGAGTCCGAGGCTCAGAGTGAAGCTGCCGTCGGCGAGGTCCTCGTAGTCGTCGGTGTCGTAGCCAGTGAGGTCAACCGGCGCGATGGCGGCGTGGTTGACAGTCTGAACGAACCCAGGGAACTCACCGTCTGTCGTGGCGGTCACCCGCGCCGATTGAAGCGGCACGGGCTTCACCTCCTCCACCTGCGAGACAGGCATAACAGGGGCCGGCCCGGCGGATGCAGATGCCACCGCACCACCTGCCGGAACCTGTTCCTCCGGCATGATCCCCGCTGCCGCGGGGCCACACACCAGAGCCGACGCACGCGGCCCGAGAACTCCCTGTGGTGGGAAGGATGCGTGAGCATATTGCACCTTGCAGTTCGCCGCGGCATGGATCTCCGCGGCGAGATCGTCCAGCCGCTGATGAATGTCGTCACCTGCGGGCTCGTTGGCAGGCGGCTGCGGCTCCACCGGGAAGCCGTAAGCGGACACGTCGATCCCGCTCACCGCACTCGCACAGAGGACCGCAGGCGGCCCGTACGTAGAGGCCGCACCGGCAAAGGCCTCCGCCCCATCATCCGCCGCCTGCTGGAATAAGGCACACATGGCCAACGCACGCACCCCCTCCGCGTCCTCCTCGTCGATGGGAATGCAGAATGCCGCGGCCGAGTTCGGGGGATGCTGACGCCCGCCCAACGGACAGTCGCGGTAGAAATGGTACTGCTCACCTTTTCCAGCCTTCTTGCATCTCCCACAGAAGGGCTTCGTCTTCTGGTCGCTGCGGTCGAACCCGACCGCCGGCAACGGGTGCGTGCCAACGCGAAAGCCCCGGTGCGTACCGCGCTGCGGCTGCTGCGGCTGCTGCCGCTGCTGCTGCGCCGACGGCGCGTCCGCCCCGCGTTGCTGCCGCAACAAATCCTGCAGCTCCTGGATCTTGCCGAGGAGGGCGCCGTACTCGGTGTTGGAGAGCTGCGCGGAGATGCCGCCCTTGCCCGACACCGCCTTCCCCGCCTCCGTCTGCGCCCAAGCCTGATAAATTTCCACCACAAGAGAGCGGAGAGATGCCAGAGAGACATGGGCGAGGTCAGCAGCCAGAGGGTGCCGCACCTTGACCGCAGTGTAAAACACCGGGTCCAACCTGTTGTACATGGAGAGCTTCCTGGTCTCCTAGGTGGGCGTCCAGTCCGTCGCCTTGTTATCCCGCACAAGACACTGCTCCCGAGCCAAGACTGCCTGCGGGTCAGTGTCTGCGGGATAACGCAACGCGGCGTGCTCCTCCTGGTGCGACTCACGTAGCGCCGCCGGCACACAACCCTTGATGATGTCCACCAGAGCTCGCCTCCCATCCCGGTCAGACGAGGCGTCAGTACCAGCCAGCCAGACGAAGGCGTTGCTTTGCTTCTCGTTGACCAGAGCCAGAACGTCGTAGAGCAAGCCGTTCACCCTGCCCACCACATGAGCCAGGGGGTCGTCGAGGTCAAAGGAGGCCAGCTCCAGTCCAGCCGACTGAAACTCCGTACGTAGCTGCACCACCAGATCGGAGAGGAGGCCAGCGTCGTCCGTACCGCGGAAGTGGTGCTTCTTGTCACCAAGGACATCCTCGCGGACACCCTTGGCCCATTGACGATGAAGACGCGCCTTGTCGAGACCTCGTCGACCAGCTTGCACTGCTCCAGCAAGTACTTCCTGGTCGCCACGTCGGTATCCTCGTTTGACGTCGGATTGGGGGTCGGAACAGCTGGCGTACGCACCGTCGGATTGTTCCGAACCCTGTCTAACAAGGGTCGGTATCGCGATTTTTTAAACTTATCAAATAACAATGAATAACTCTGTTTTTATCATCGAACGACAACGATAACTTTTCTAACTTATCGGACGACACCGACAATTTTGTGAACTTATCGAACGACAACGACAATTTTGTGAACTTATCGGACGATGGCGATAGTTTTGTGAACCTATCGATCGATAATGACAAGCGAAACGAACTAATCGAGCGATATGAATAACAGATTTGCCTCCTAAATATCGTGATAACTATCGATAGTTCGATACCACACTGCCAAGACCCAAGAGCACAATAACTGCTAATGCAATTGACAGACACAAAAATAGGTGGCAGGCACAACAAGCATACACATACATAATATCACTTACTTAGTGTTGATGGATGCCATAAGAGAATGCTGAAGAGTCCCTTCCTTCACTGACTTACGCAGATCTGAGTGCATCTGCCCGCAGGCGCTAAATGTTCTCTCCACGCCTGCAGTGCTAGCAGGTGCCGCAAGGAACTGCCTCGCCATGCGCGCCATGTTCGGCAGCTCAGTGGAGTTCCCTCGCCACCACTCCAAGATATCTAAGTTCCCATCACAAGCAGGAAGGCTCAAGTACTTCTTGAATTCATCTTCAACTTCAGTGGAAGGCGTGGCGGATGCTGATGAAACAAGATTGTCCTCATCGTCATCACTATCTTCTAAAAAGCTAACTAGGTTGCTCTTCTGCTCAATATGCTCAAGGGCTGGCGAAGGGACCGCAAGAGGGGTGTCAGACTCTTTAGGCATCCAGTCAGCCTCGTACGCAGAGCGTGCCAAGTGAATGATGTGAGATCTGGTCAAAGTACCTGACCGCCAGCCCTCCAACATTTTGAACTCCAAGTTTTTGTACCGCGGATCGAGGAAGGTGGAGACAGCAAAATCTTCCAGCTTGCAAGCTAGGAGATCCTTGAAGAACCTGGCACCCATCACAATTGCAACACCAAATTTAATCACACAATAAAGATATCTGCCGTTCTGCCCAACACCAGGTTTATGCACCGCGTGAATAGCTACAAAAACGACAATTTATCGGAGTGCGCACCTTTGTTCAATGGCCTCAAGCAGGTTTTGTCTTGCCTCTTGCACACTTATGTTCTCGATTTTCCTGACTACCTTATTGTACTTCACTTTGCTCTCGGCCTTGAGCTTGTGGATCAAACCCCCCACCACCGGCAAAACAAAACCCGAAGTTGGCGAAGAAGTGGTCTGCAAAAGGTCCACTGCCTTGGTAGTCAGGTCCAATATGTACAAGGACTCTTTGACTATGTCCCATTCATACAGGTCCATCTTATGGTCGCGGTAACGACTTCCGTCCGGGTTATCCACCGATGTCGCCGCCCTTTTGGGGTGCTCCACATCGTAAAGCTGAACCGCTTCCTATGTAAGACACGCACACTATCAAAACACTCTTCTAGCAACACATACAATTATTCGTCTCAATCATCAGTATATCTATATATATGTATACAAGGCACACAACAAAAATACAAGGCACACAAAATCCCGGAGTTGTGATGGGTGCACACCTGATTCTCTACGAACCACTTGGCCTGATTACGCGCTCCCTTCCACCCACTGCGTGTGGCGTTATCTTGAGGTGGGGAAGTTCGTGAAAGTCCGTACTTGTCTTGGCAATCATGCAGTAGCTTTCGGCCGATCACTGAATGGTTGAAGTGCGTGGTCATACCACGCAGCTTCGTGAACGCCTCCTTCACACCGTCCGATGTCAAAAACACAAGGACGCAGAGGGCAAGCAGGTGACAGTTGCACTCATGTCCGTCGAAGCACCCCCAACCCGAAATCATGTTGGAAGCACTATCGGATGTGGTAGAGTGAACAAAGTCCTTCACAGTGTCCACTGTGATGGAAGTTTCACCGCTATCAGCACTGCCAAGCTGATCCAGGGTGTACTCACCAACCCCCATGTCTGCTAAGCTTTCCTTCGTGGAACGCTCGATTTCCAAGCCCGTGTGACGAACTTCGCTAAAAAGTACCGCGGAAAGCAACTTCTCGTGAAGCACCATGCCCTTGTCGATCCAATACACCAGGATTCCGAAGATGGCAATGCTGGACTTCGGGTTTAGGCTTAGTTATTATGGGCTCTGACTAGCCCCTAGCCTGACCCTGCTTCCGTCTCGTGTCCGTGACATCCTAGCACTGTACTGTACAGTAGTACAGTACAGTAGTACAGTCATCGTTTCACTGTCTGGGTTTCCGAGAGCATAAAGCTTCGGCCAGACACAAGTTATATGATTATCAGTTTGTTTCCTAGCGAGCTTAGCCGGACAGCGTATCTGTCTTCCTCGCAGGTTATAGGCCGCACCGGCTTTCCGGTGATTCTGATGATGGCACAGCGCCTTGCTGTTGCCATGTTCGGCTAAGTAGGACGTAGGAGGGGTTGAGCGCCCACTTGGGCGGTGGTGGATTACTCTTACGGTATGGCCTTTTAGCTTGGCAGTGATGGCGGCACGCATTGTGCTCGCCTTCGCTGCGCAGGAGATCAGTTTGTGACGGGTTATTTATTTTACGGCAGCATCGTCGCAGCGAGAGTTAATCTGTTTCGTGCGCCGCTGGCTCCGGCGAGGTCGTTCCACACGTGACTGGTTTTGGCCGCTCTCATTGTTCCGCTCACGACCTGTAAATTGCAATCTGTACGGCTGAGACTTCTACGGAACATCTGGCCGCTGTGAGAGTTCTCACGCCATCTCCCTGTTTAGCTCAACCTTCTCCCCTGTCTCTCCATCATGGTTACCACAGCAAATAGAGTGACGCGGTCTCGCGTCCGTAGATTAGAAACGATTTTTGATGACGTTGGTGCACAGCACGCTGCGACACCGCACACGCCGCAGCTGCCAGCTCCGACCACTGCAGCTGCGAAAGAGGTTCTTGAAAAATGTCAGCGGCTTGCTCGGGAAAATTTCGACAGGAAGGTGGCCAAGACCGTTGCCACTAAAATTCTAGGCGACAAATCGGAGCGCTTTGCAGGAACAGAGGCAGACGCAGTGGACATTTTTTCACAATTGATGCATGAGCTCCGCACGCAGTTTGTGCTTCAGTCATCGGCGTTTGCTCCCCTGTTTGACTTGACTGACATGGCGGTTGAGGCTAGGCATGAGGCGAATGAATTGTTGCTTTCGGCTCTGACATTCCTGGCTCGCCCTGGCTCGCCTGCTCGTGACTGGCTTGAGGCCTCTGGGTCCGACGTTCCTGGAGATGGCAAGCGCGCTGCCCTTGAGGTGGTGCGCATGCTCCAGGAACGCTCGGAACCCTTTGACTCTTTTGAGTTGCTGCTGGCGGTCCGCATCCCCAGCAGCAAAGATCCTGACCGTGGCATCCGCGAGTTCAATGGCCTGTTGAGGGACGTTCAGCGTTCCCACAACTTGCCAGAGGACGCGGTGAAGCGGCAGTTTCTAAAGGCTCTCGGCGATTCGTGGCTATACCGTGATTTGGCTAACTCTCTGGCTCGAGCTGACCAGCGGCAGGGCGTGTCTCTCCTGACTATTCAGGCTCGTGTGCGGGAGCAGTTCCGCCACGGCCTGAAAGTCTCTGACGCCCCTGTCTCTGCCCTGTCATTTGGCGATGGCGCGTCTGACCTGGCTGCGGCGTTGTCCAGTCTGCAGAAGCAGCTGGAGCGCATGCAACAGGACATTCGTGACCTGAAGCGGCAGAAGCGGGAAGGGCCTCCGCCTGCGGGCAAGCACCTTACCCGCTCTGCTGCCAAGCTTCATCGTGCTGGTGTTAAGCCACTTGGCACCGCTCCTCCTGTCTCATTTGACAAGAAGAGTGGTGCCTTCGTGCCCCACTGCAAGAATGCGGTGTGTGCACAGAGTGGTTTAAAGCACTGGCATGCTGAATGCCCCAACGGCGGTCTTCACTCTGCCCACTATTGTAGTGCGGTTGAAGACTACGAGACTGACTGCTTGGCTGTTCGTTTCCAGCGGTTCTATGACGCTGGGGATGAACATGCCTTCGAGTCGCTCTGCACGATGGAGGGTCGCCCAGAGGTGTGCGAGCTGTCGGCACATTCTTTTGTGACGGCTGAGCCCACGTCTCTGCGGCACTTTCGGGATGCGGCGGCTTCCGCTCAGGATGCGGCAGCTGACGAGGGCTCGTTCCCGCTGGTCACGTTCCACTCGAGTGCACAGGACTCGATTCCGCCACCGCCTGCGGTTCGGGATCCCTCTGCACTCGTGGCTGGTGGTGTGCCTACGGCTCATGACCCACCAGTGGCTGTCCCTGGCTCTCTCGGCTTGCCTGGCTCTATCCCATCACTCCAGCTTGGCGACTCTGCACCGGCTCCGCTGTTTGCTGGCATGAGGATTGAGGCCTCTGACGTTGGCTCTGAGGTCTCTGACGACGACCAAGACTCTGACAATGACTCTGACGGCGGGCAGCAAGTGGCTTTTGACTCCTTCGGCACTCTTGAGCATGACTCTGACAGGGGGGCATCGCCACTATCAGCTCCGATGTGCCGTCCACGGGCTCCGCCGAGTTTTCTCCGATGTGCATTGATGTCCTCGATGCTCTGCTGTTCTCTGCTGGCCAGTGCTACGGCGTCTCTGGTTGCCGTGGGCGGTGGTGACAGGGGCCTGGTTGAGCCCGGAGTCACCGTCCATCGGTCTACTGGGGATCTCTTTGCTTCGGATCCGCCACTTGGCTCTCTGGACATCCGTGATTGGCCGCCGGACGATCGAGTTCTTTTATCTCTTTCTTCGATGTTCAAACCGCCATGGGAATCTGCTTGTCTGAGTTCTTCAGTTGATTTACTTTCTGCTGTGGAACCGCCTTGCCCACTTGGGCCTGGTGGTGCTCAATTTCGACAAGACAGTCTGCAATTCACTTCGGGATTACTCTGTATTTACATCCCAGCCGCTGAACTCGGCTCTGCTGACCAGCTTCAAAGTGGCTGAGTTTCTAGTCAATCATCCTGGCAGCTTGATTAGCTTTAGCCCAGTAGTGGGATGACCGGGTCAAGACCCCGGCACCCAGCTAGAAGTGATCGGTTTCCACCGAGTTGCACGTAGGTGTTTGTTTATTATCACGTGGCTGTATACCCTGTACCTGCCTTGCTAGGTAGTCACACCCACGGGTGGTGTGCTGGACTTCGGGTTTAGGCTTAGTTATTATGGGCTCTGACTAGCCCCTAGCCTGACCCTGCTTCCGTCTCGTGTCCGTGACATCCTAGCACTGTACTGTACAGTAGTACAGTACAGTAGTACAGTCATCGTTTCACTGTCTGGGTTTCCGAGAGCATAAAGCTTCGGCCAGACACAAGTTATATGATTATCAGTTTGTTTCCTAGCGAGCTTAGCCGGACAGCGTATCTGTCTTCCTCGCAGGCAATGCCGCCTTCGGACCACAAATCACCAGCGATGGAGGGCATGATACCCTCCCCCAAAAGTGCCGCAAGATAGAACTTCACCTTGTTCTTCCCCTCAACGGACAACTCCAAAATGTACTGCGTGACCAACTTGTAGGTGGGAGGGACATAGCTACCATGGAAGATGAACTCGAAGATATCACGAAGCTCGCGGTCACACAGATTCTCCGATGCTGAGAGGCCTTTTATTCCGAACGATCCAGAGGGCAAACTGCATACACAAACAAACATCAATACCGAAATAAATATTCTAGGAGCGAATACCAGCAACATAATGTCTTCGCTATGTTGACTATGATAAAATCATAGTCAGTCATAGTCAATGAAAAAGGGCTCTTCGCCCAAGCACGGCCAGAGGCGGGGAGCCACCAACCAAGCGTATCACTCGACTCAGGTGGTCAACCTACATTCAAGCATATGCAACACAATGCCATAGTATTTGAGAGTCGCACGTCCATTTTCAGTTTTCAATCATATTCACTGCCACGCAGAGGTCATGAGAAAATACTCAGATAGCAATGCCACGCGACTTGCTGCAATTACTCAGATAGCAGTGCCGCGCAACTCGCTGCATATACTCAGATAGCAATGCCGCGCAACTCG
>LGRX02002040.1:0-43082 GCA_001247695.2 Cymbomonas tetramitiformis
GAGTCACTGCAAGCGCGGGCTGCATCCTCGGCGCTATTGGGGGCAGCCGGTGGGCTCCTTGAATCACTGCAACGCGGGCTGCATCCTCGAGCGCTATTGGGGGGCGGCCGGGGGGCTACTTGAGTCACTGCGGGGCGGGCTGCCTCTGGGCATGCGCAGGTGGTTATGACACGCCCAGAGCTTCTTGACCTGATGTGGTTCGAAGTAGCATTGCAGGTGGGTGGGGCTCGCGGTGGGAGAGCCTGCACACGCGCGCGCAGAGTTGCCCCTGTAAATGCTGCAATCCCATTGTAGGGGCTTTATTACCTTTGTGTGGATGCAAACTTCAGCATAAACATAAACAAAGCGGGCCAATAGAAATGCTGCAAGGAGGATTTGTAGATGTGTGACTCCAATCGGAAAGCCAGATGAGTGCATCGATGCGTTGCAGCCTGGGCCGTCCACGTTGTGACCGAGTGCCTCCGCAAGCTTCCCTCTGTGTCGAGAGAGTTGGATGTGCTATGCGGTGGGTGTAGTGGGTGTTTCGGGACTTCCTGGAGTACTGAATAGTGGTGGCGTTCATTCAGGCCGTGCTAGAGCTGATAGAAGGCGGCGAGCTGTCAGCCTCGGAGGACGCTCGGGATGTGACTGCAGCGCTAGGACCGTGGACAGTGAAAGCTAAAAGCCATGCTGCAAAAGGTGACTCCAGCCTTGGCCCCTCTTGGCAATGTTCACCCCTCTTTTCGAGATATCAAGCTTGCAACAATAATTGCCACAACCATTTTCCCCAACCCGAATATGAGCACTGGAAATCTACCTGTGGTGATCTCAAGCAGTCCGATGCAGGTGCACTCGGTCCAGGTTCGTTCAAATGGGGGAAAACATTGGGGCAATCCCCGTTCACTTGTATTGTTCGCGATGCGATTTATTTGCATAGCGCTCTCTATCATGTCCAAGCCTACGAATCCTGGCACAGCTCTTGAGCGAGCGAGGGCTTTAGGAATTTGCAACGCGACAAAATTGTGACAGTGGAGCAGAATTTGGGCGGGGGTGGGGGCTGAGTATCCTGCACTTAAAAGCGGGCTCCCTGCGCTCGCCTGCTCTTCTCTTTTGTAAGATATGCCTTTGTGGACAGAGGGGACTCTGATTGTGGAAATGGTTGCAAAAGTTGGTACACAAACTACGGCTTTACACGCTACCCACTCTGGTAACTCGGCAGCTCCCTGAGGTGGCCGTCTGCGTCGACATATTGCATGAATGTCGCGGGCGGAGTTTGGTGCAGGAAATGAAGAGGAGCTTCTTGTAGAGCTATCTTGTCCACCGAAACCTTTGGGCGCCGACGACATGGCCAAGCTTATGCTTTGATGTCCAATCGCGCATCTACATTCACCCCCCTTGCAAATAGTAGCATGAGAGCGGGATAGAAAACTTCTCATTCTTGTAAGAAAGAAATAGGTGGACAGAATTTTAATATGTACCTATGGCGCATAATGAATATCCCAGGAAATTCGATATGGCTGTTTCATGTACCCACGTTGGAGGTTAAAGGCTTCAGCACACATATGTACACACATGTGTACAGGCACTCATTACACCGCACCGCCTAATCACCTCATGGCCAGGTCCATCGTCCGCCTGCCAAGCTTCTTGAATTGTCCCGCCAAGGGACAGAGAATGGTGACCTGCGCTCGCACTTCCAGCTTCTGTATGACTGCCGTATAATCATGCCTGCAATGACCTACTCCCGACACTGGACCCTTCTTGACAAGGACCTCACCACTATCAATTCTAGAGAGTTCAGATGCCACAAATTGGACGAGTACCGTGTCACGGCCCTAGCCTGCTCTTGCATACGGCTGTCATCTACCGGAGGTGTTGGTAGGCGGGTCTGGCTTGGCGTGCTTCACACGGCTTGGTGTGTTTGCTAATAGCCGCTGGGCGGGGGCATGTGACATGAGGACGTGTTCCAACCTGCCCGGGATCTCGTATGTCACTGTAGGTGTATGACTAACACGTGATATGCTCAGCAGTGCTGATGATATGTGCTTACGGGTCATGCGGTCATCCATGCTGTCATATTCCCAGTTGGTTACATGTCCCGACATGTAACTAACTGACCACAATGCGTGGCGGTACTACCTCTGGCCAGAGTGAACACGACTATAATTGCTTGTCCCGACCCCGCCCTGCGCTTACATATTTCCTTAATCCACTGGAATATGTGCGCCTTATTTGGTCTGCATTTCACCGCCTTGCGTGTGCTTATCCGTGGGCCACGGTTCCTTCGGCATAAAATAGCCACAGAAGATCAGCTACACGATGTGCCGCACCAGGTATCACAGGAACCAACAAACAGTTCGAGATATTCATCCGGATGTTCCGAAGCTCACTAGTGTAAAACTCCAACTACTCGTCGAGTCGTCGCAGTCGGCGCCATCGCAGTAAAATTTTGTGATCAATTTTTCGACAGTATGTCCTCATCTTCACCTTTGATCAAGTGTTTCACAATTAATCAAGTATAGTATCATATATATTATATGATACACATTCATCAGGACACACCCTGAGGTCATAAATGCTTTTGATAAATACATGTCACCAAAGACACACATGAAACCTACTCGCATTCTGAGATACACGCATGCCGGTGATCGGATGAGCTTCAATGCTCTCCATCCGAATTGGAATCACTTTGCGGGCATGTGTGCCCGTGCGGAAACATCCGACAAGTATTCATGGGATGTCGTTGGCGACAGGGCATTCGGAGGGTTGTATTGCCCATCACTATATGCTCACCATGGCAGGGATGCTATTGGTTTCACTATTTTTGACATGGCAGTGCATAAGATTTTGGGTCCGAAGCCTGGTTCACCAGATTCTGCCATGAGTAGTGTATGGGTGCTCGATAGAACGAATACATTCCTGCACTACACGTTATGCAATATGTCTTGGAAGACCCCTGCAAATAATGCGGCCAATAAGAAAACTATGAAAAGAGAGAGTCAACACCTTCGGCTATTGCGCCTTAGGCGGTGGAAGCGTAATAAACGTTTTCAGAGATTTAGGAAGAGACTGAATACTTCCAGTACGATTACCTAATAAAGTTCCATCAATAACGAATGGTGTCACTGTAGCATACGGTGACAGTCCTGATACGTGATGGCACACGACGGTTGAGATGATACATGCATGATATGATTGTAACCCTTGGTCATTAACTGTATGACACGCTACTCTAGGATGGGTACGTGATGGTGTATTGCAACAACGTGTTGCGAAGATACCGGGTTGATTATCTACATGCATTGCATCCGGAAGATCCGAAATCCTGTAATGAAGTCGGTAATTATATATAAGACAAGACAGGAGGCTTAACAACGGCACGTCGTACGAAACGTTTGCAATATTCGATGCGACGTGTGCAGCCATGGCGTATGAGCTATATATTCTTCCATCAATGCATACAACCCAGTATCATCCGCGTGTGTAAACGAGCCAGCTGCATCCAAAGCTCAGCTCAGGACAGCACGGATACAATACACCTATCGTACACAAAGTCACGACTTGTTTGTAAGAATTGTGGTCAGTGCGACTGTTGCTAGAATATTGCAAATAGTGCATATACGCACGCGCAGTGAACGGTCCGTTCCTGATAACCACGCACAAGTTCGGCTTTGAGACGTTTATATTTTCCAAGGGTACGCGTTATCGAGCCAGCTGCCTACATGCATGTGTTCGTAACGCAGCATGCATTGTCACGCGTGTACGGATAATCACGTGGTGCATGTAGTATGTGTGTTTCACGCTGTGAATCGCTTCGTGTGTAGCCTTGTTTGCCCCGTCACGCCGGGACACGCGTCGTGATTATCACGGTCTGATTTGACAATCGGATGCCTCTGTTGCTTGGCACATATCGCACAATGCGTGGTGGTAAGCCAGAGTGAATACTATATATATATATTATATGTTATTGTCAAATATACTTATCGTTCATTCGTGCAGCTCTCGACTTCCGGTATAAACGACATAATGCCAAACGCACGCGCATCGAAGCGAAGCGAAGTTTCAAAGACGAATATAGTACTCATAAAGGTTGTTATTGCAACTATCGAGCGCGCATGTCGCGGTGTGTCTGCGGTGTGTCTGCCTGTGTCGTGCGCTTTATTAATTGATACGGATCATTTAAAAATATTCCGAATTATGGTTGCATTTACTGCGCGGATGTTTATATACGTCTGCACTGCCATTGAAATGAGCCCGCCATATCGCATCCCGAGCGATTTGGCATGCTTAGGGCGTATCCTTGGCTCCAGCGCATGGTAGATTATCAATACTATATGTACTATATATCGGCACATGGTAGATTATGAATGATATATATACGATATATGGGCGAGCCAAGAGGGCATTGTACGGGCCAATCTGGCCTCACACACTTGTGCCTTTTGCGATGTAGTCTTTTGGAGGTTTTGGGAAATTGGCGCGGAAGTTCTTCGACAGTTGTGTACAGCGCAGGCAAGACCGATTGTTTCAGGAGGAGGATGTTGCAACATGGAGCACGTGGAGCTTTTCGACCTATTGGTTGCAGCGGATGGTGGTTGCCTTGCACGGCTCGCAGGGCTACGATATTGCTTGCAGGGCTAGTCATGATTATCAGCATGGGTGAACGCTGGGAATTTGTTTGATGTTTATCTAGGTAGTTGTTTTGGCATTTGGAGCGGTTTGTTTGTTTGCTGTGCCTTTTACCTTTCAGTTGTGGGACGTGTACCTTACAATAAAGTTTCTGATACCTCTTTTTATATATACGATATATCGGCACTATATCAATACGTTGTGACCTCTACAGTATTACCTCTGCTCCTTATGCTTTATAACGATTCGCGCTATGTTTCATCCGTTCGCTGTACGCATTATCAATTTAGATATGGGTCATCTGAGTGGCAATCTCCGTTCGCTTTTTGTTTATTTGCTATGTATGAGGAAAGCGAACGGAGATGAAAATTCAGCAGCAAAGCTCAAACCTCAACGCGCGACGAAGACCCGGCGCAGCCTTATGGAGCTCGCACCTCTCTGGAACGGGTCCAAGGTCGTGATGTGGATCGTTGAGAGGCACATAAGGTACATCATGCATGTAGCCAGTAGTCAGGAGCTACCACAATATGTTCTGACAAAGTTCTAGCAATCTTGCGTGGCTCACGGAAGCACCTGGTAGTCCTCTAGGCAATCTTTTTGCGGCGTGAGAAAGAGGGTTGGGAAAGTGTTTCCGGCTGTTTATGATTAGAAAACCCGTGTGGCCACCCGTTTATCGGCTTTCCCTGGGACCTAAGACCTGACGAGTATTTTCGCTACGCATTTTTCGCGTGTTCCCAAAGTGACAAAAACCGTTCGATCGCTTAATATACTTAGCGAAAATAAAGGTTCTCTCCTAGCCAAAAAAAACTCCCGAGGGAATATGCCCCGAGATAAGTGTGATGATATATGCAATAAGTCGAAAGAGCCCAGTCAATAGGATTTACGCAAGGCACGTGCTACTCATTTGTTAGGAACTTACGCGAAGCTAGTAGAGATCAAGCCAACGCATTGGCCTATACATGCGTGCAATTCAAGGATGGCAAAACTGGGTATGCCTACAAACGCTGAGACTTGCTTAAAGTTTCGTGGAAGGATATCACGCTTATATTTTGAAGTACACACGTTCGATTAGCGAGGGAGCGATCTCCGTTTTTTTTCAGCGCTTCTATTGATACGTCATATGGATAGCGCTGCGTTTGATAAGTCATGTGGGCTAGGGAAATGTTGTGACGTTTGCACGTTTCTATGTAGCTCCTACGTCACACGACGTATGTAGATTTAAAGTGTAAATAGAAAGGGTAGTAGAGATTTGACGTCATCTTAGTTCTTCACCAAAATGACTTAGAGTCTACACCCCCTAGTTTTATATAGGTGATCGAGGAATTCACGTACGTATCAAAGACGAGGTATCCTTACGCGTGCAAAGTATTATCACTGAGGTGTCTTGGGCAATCAACGGAGATAAGCTTGTGCTACCTATTCCGCAGAACAATAGCTGATCGAGCGAATATATCAAGCTCAAGAAGGTTTGAAGTCAAATTTTCTCGAATATCGTTTTGCAACAAAAATTGTGATGTTGAAATGCTTGTATACGAGACAAATAAGGACGGGAATCAACTCTGCTTGTCGCATGCACATTATATGGCATTGGGGCCACACACTGAATGGCATGAGATCGGCCAACAAAAGCCAGCCCACCATCATCCCAGTGGATGTGAAAAGCAAATCAAGAGCAGGGCGGGGCCGTGACAAGATACCACAAACGCATACATATTCCCAACCCAAATGCAAAGCAGCATGGAAAGATGATACGATGTGACCGATCGTCGCCAAACAATTGTTGGTCTCTGGGTTACGAAGTAAGCGGACCCTGCTGGCATGCCCCCCAGTGGCTCCCGGTCGATGGATGGGACCTGTTGGTCCATGCTTATGTCATGAATGCAGTCACACCACACAGCATGGACACCCCATGTCAAAAAAAGGAAACATGCTGGCACCTAAGTGCTCCCCACAAAATTCAAGGGAAAACACAGAAGGTGTACATCACCACCTTTTGCCTCTCCTCGCAGCACGACAGACGAATCTACCGAGCTCTCCAAGAGGCAGTGCCCGCCAGAATGGCACCACAGGGATAACCGCCTCCCAAAACCCACTTCCACCCGGCGGCCGTCCCTGTTCACAGCGATCCGTGTAAGCATACACACTGAACGGCATGAGATCGGCCAACAAAAGCCAGCCCACCATCATCCCAATGGATGTGAAAAGCAAATCAAGAGCAGGGCGGGGCCGTGACAAGATACCACAAACGCATACATATTCCCAACCCAAATGCAAAGCAGCATGGAAAGAGGATGTAAGCATACACTGAACGGCATGAGATCGGCCAACAAAAGCCAGCCCATCATCATCCCAGTGGATGTGAAAAGCAAATCAAGAGCAGGGCGGGGCCGATGTAAGCATACACACACACGCGTGTGAGGGAACGCAGCGTGAGCGGTCTGGGCAGGCTTTCGGTGAGGCAGGCGAGGCAGGCGCAATAGCATCGAGGCTTTTGGAGAGCATGGAGGACGTGCGTCGGGAGGTGGAGCATCTGGCACTGTGGGGGGTCAAGGAGGGGGCACCGCCGAGGCGCGATCTGGAGGGGTGCGGGCAGGCATAGGCGGCCTCAGCCAGGCGGCGTCAAGTGTCGAGGATATCTTGAATGAGTGGGATGACCTTTTGTCGCCGGGCCCGGAGAGTGGGGTCTGGACTCAGGAGCAGAGTGGGGCCTCGCCGGAGCAAGCAATGGCCTTGGCTGAGGGAGGGGTGGCCACCTTGATGGGGGCGAGCAGGCGGGTGGCCGGCCTTCTTGGGGGGGGTTGATGGCATGGGGGGAACTGATGAGGATGACGGGGGAGATGTGGGGAGGTCCGCGGGTGGAGTTGACACACGCCGGGCCCCTCAGAGCCCGGGGGCCCATCCTGGCAGCGATGACCACTTACAGCAGGTTGCACGGCAGCATACGGCATCTCATCAGCTTCCGTGCCCATCAGGCGAGGTTGCTGGCCGTGCCGGAACTAACAGTGAGCAGCTGTCGGGAAGGCGACGACCGGGTGGTGAACTATCAGCCACCGGGAGGGCTTGGGACACACAGGCAACTGTGGGGATGGGACCCCAAGTAGGAACAGTGCGGCGTGACAGTTACAGCGCAAGTGTGGAGCGCATTGCTCAAGTTCGCAGCTTCCTCGCAAGGCAATCACAGCAAGGGCTTCAGTCACGAGGAGTTGGTGCTAGGGGTAGAGGGCTACAGGTGCAAGTCGGTGGTGGGTGCGCAAGTTCGGATGAGGGCACCCCACTTTTTCATTCTCAGCCTCTTGCGACAGCGTTTGAACATTCAGGCCGTAGCGTGGGTGGGCAAGCTCTCTTGAGACCAGGCTCTAGGGCGTGTAGGGGGCAGTGGGATGCTGCGGAATGTGGGCTTGGTGGTGAAGGGGTGGATCGATTGGCGGGGGTGTGCCGGCTTCAGAGACACAGCAGCTTGGCGAGTTAGGGTAGTCGAAGAGGGCTCAGGCTCAGGTGGCCCAGTGAGGCTCAGGGAGCAAAGGGGCGGTCCTATGCGTGAGCTTGGTGGTGGAGATATGGCTCGCGCAGCACGGGGGGCAGGGGTTAGCCGGCTTCAGGCAAAAGGCAACAGTGCTTTGACGTTGTGGATGCAGATGGGCTCGGGTGGCTCAGCGAGGTTTAGGGGGTCCATTCTTCAAGAGTGAGCTCCGGAGAATCCGGAATAGTGTCCCGAAGTGTGTGCCGAATCCTTTGATCCCCGGCGTGGGTACATAGTGCAGCCGGTCTTCTGCGGCTACGGGGTGCCAAAGGAGTCGGTACAAGGATGAGCACACACACACACTGAATGGAATGAGAACAGCCAACAAAAGCCCACCATCATCCCAGTGGGTGTGAGAAGCAAATCAGAAGCACGGCGGGGCCGTGACAAGATACCACCAACTCATACATATTCCCAACCCAGATGCAAAGCAGCATGGAAAGATGATACGATGTAACCGATCATCGCCCAACAATAGTTGGTCCCAAGGTTACAGAGTAAGCGGACCCTGCTAGCATGCCCCCCAGTGGCTCACGGTCGATGGATGGGACCCGTTGGTCCATGGTTATGCCATGAATATGCACACACACACACACACCTCAACATGCATTGATTCGCGAAGGAGAACTCCATCAACTTCACTTGGTGAAAGCTATTTTGTACAGTATTGTTTTGATGAGCTGCACTTGCACTCCCGGCCGTGTTCCACAAACGCGAACGCTATGAGCCCAACGCGCCACCCCTAAGGTTTCCATTTCCGAAGTGGCCTCCAACAGCAACCCGATTGGACATATTCCGTAGAGTTGAGTGACAGGGTTGACAATCTGAGTTTGCCTCTCGGCCAAAGCATATTATTTAGGCATCTCCCTACGGACAAAGAGAACCCCACACTAAGCCCTCACACTAAGTCCTCAACAGCTAGCCAAGTGGGAATGACCTTCGGTCGGGAACTCACCTCAGGCTCTGCCGTAGTCGAGGCGGCGGCCGCTTCGACCACCTCACTGATATTCCCTGCGAGGAGCCGACCGCCTCCACCCTCGAGGTTGTTGCCACAGATGTGAAGTGCTTTGCAGATTGCTGGAAACTCCTTTACTCGTACTCGAGCAATACGGGCAACGAATTGGCCATCAATGCGCTGCCAAACTTCGTGTCGGCTGTCTCCCCTACCAGGCATCAGCTGATCGCCGAGTCCGAGTGGTCGCCGACGGGAGGAAGGTACACGGGCAGCCCACGCGAAACAGTATTTTTGGGAATATTCAGGTCTGTTCTAGGGCCCAAACATCATGGTTGCGCGCGCGCAAGCGCACTGCGGGCGAAGTCTGAAGAAGGAAACAAACTTCATGGTTTGCGGATCCTCCGCCGACGCGCAGGCGAGAGGCGCAGGCGAGGGGAAACCTTCTTGAACCCCAACAAGTGAAGGGCTCGCACGCGACGCTTGCTTAACTGGTGCTAGAAAATTCTTCAGGCTCCGCTGGATTGAGTTCCCTCCTGCATATTGCATCCGCCATCGAGAACACAAAAAGCGGCGAATGAAACGATGATGATTCTCCATCCGTTGTTGAACATATACACGTATACCAAAGCGTGATGCGCATTAACAAGTGCAGCTCTTGATATATTCTTTACAGTCCTCCTGGAGAGGCGACGAGAGCGAGGGAGCCAGAGAGAGGCGATTCCATCATAACTTTCGGACAGGTCCAAAAGTTTTGCCAGTGGACGTGGACATTTCTTATGCTTTCCATATGAATAGCACCTGAGGGTTCAAAGGCCAAGAACTCCAACCTGATTTGCGGCATTGCTTGCAAAGAATCTCCACCTGAATACAATTAGGGAATGAAACTGTGCGCCTCAGAGATCTCAGTGTTGATTCTTGTTGGCGGGAGTGAGAGGCAGGTGTTAAGGGCTGGATGGTGAAGAAAAATAGCCACATCGCACCAGGTAATGAACTCCAAGTCGAACATGAACTTTACTGAAGGGTTCAAGGAAGAAGTTCAAGGGACACAGCTAACGTGTGTGAAGCGCACACATAGAGCTCGAAGATCGAGACAGAGTGTAATTCAGCGGTAAACAGGAGGTATCACTCTGACAGGCGAGTAAGTACTCCAAACCGGAAGGGAATACCTCCACGAAACCTGAAGTGCAGTCTAGATTTTCCCTGGCTTGAGCGAGCTTTCGTTTTTCACCAGGGACAGGGACGTGCGTGGGTATACTGGCTGTAGACTTTGCCGCAGGACCGAAACGAAACGAATCGAATAAGTCGAGCTTATCCGCATGACCTCCAGGCATTTGTCGTCTCAGAGCAGTTTCTGAATATGTAGCTAGAAATAATGACTTTAAGTCACTCGCGAAAGTCAACTAAGATCTAAGTGTATGGCACTGAAACACCTGAGATGCTTGCTGGCAGCTTTAACGTTCGTCTATTCATTCATAGTGTATAACTCTATGACGGTCCAGTTTTTTCAGATACTAGCTTATAATGATACCCGGCCTTGACGACGCCCACTATCATTATTTGATTATAGACTACCTGCACTGTAAAACATGCTCGGTAAACATCGGTAAAAATGTAGGAAGGTGTCATGTCATGCCATGCCATCGCATGTCACGTCGTGCTGCTGCTGCTCCAGCTCCATCTTGATCTTCGAGAAAAAGAAAGAAAAACAAACCAGAAACCTTCGCTTGATGTTGAAACCGAGCGGACGGGAGGTGTCAACCAGTGATGACATTAGAGAGGTTCCGCAAGGCTGTGGAGAGTTAAGCGCGGAGAGTTATCGATGATGACAGTCATCGCGCGTAGCTCTCCGCGCTTAACTCTCTGCTCATTTCACGATTTGGCAAAATCGCTTCCGCAGTCATGAACTATGAACGACAAACGACAAACGACGAACGACGAATTTGTGATTCTCGATTTCGGTGCTCGTTGAGGGTGATTCTGAGGGTGATTCTATGGTTAGCGCTGTAAAAATTCAAAAAATTGAGAAAACTGTTACCTCACGGAAATTGTTCCGTCGCTTTGTACAAAATCTGTCGTTTTGTACAGTTTTCGAATGTACTTAAATATGGAATTTACCACAGGTCCCATGCCATCTTCACTCAAAACGACGCACCGTGACGTGACGTGACGCCAAACCATAGAATCACACTGAACGTCAATTTTTAATTGACGCTTCCTTGATTTCTGGAGAAACAGTTCGTCGGCCACGCGGGAACGCAGGATCAAACGGAATTCTAGAATATTTCAGATCGATTACATCCAGCCAGTTTCCGATTGGGACGTCTACCTTAGCTCTTCGTCGTTCATCGGGCGGAGAGTTAAGAGAAGCTTAACAGTGGGGGCGGAGAGATAAGAAATCGCGGAGAGTTAAGAGTTAAGAAGTATGAACGAGTTATGACGCATGACCATCGCGTTCGACGGAATCTATGACACGATATGCCCTTAACTCTCCGCGCTTAACTCTCTGTCCACTTTGCGGAACCTCTCTATTATATTGAATATAATGTCGACATTAGCAGTAGCAGTAGTTCGATCGACACGACAGTAACATACACAGTAGTTCAACAGTATATTGGCGACATTATATAATGCTCAATAGAATGTCGGGAACATTATATTGGACATTATATAATGTGACCCTATATGATGTCGAAAATATGTTATTAACAAGGCATGGTATCGGTCGAAATTTTCTATATCGGTTACCAACGGATAGTTGAAAATATACAATCGGTGAATAATGATAGTCAGCACGCCATCTATCGAATGATAGTGATAATCATAATGAAAGTATCGGTTGATAGTGATAGTTTACTATTTAAAAATGTTGGCTATCGACCGATAATGATAGTTATGCACATACATATCGAACGATAGTGATAGTATGCTGAAGGCAACTAATAATTACCAATAATTGTCTAATTGGCGATAATCGGCATTGCACGTAAGCCACGAGTCGCTGCACAAGACTAATTAAACGACCGATTCTGAGACTACAACAATAGGTTTTGCTTAGGCATCACACTTGAGGTTTGGTGGGGCTACCTTGCTTGTCGTTGCCAGCAAGGGCAAGGGGAAACAAGGCAACTGAAATGTGATGCCGTTATCGCAAATCCTATTATCGCGAACATTAAGCGAATAAGGTAGGTCGAGGAAAACAGTCAAAACACATGCACTGTGGCAAGTCAACTTAATATTCAGCACTCACTCGCAATCACTGATTCACACGTTCAGCTCAACCAGGTAATCACCACAGTTCAGCTATCCTATTTGGTGTTCACACTAGCCATCATGATGTGCTTCAAGGTGCATTCGGAGGTGCACTTTTGCAGATCTCCATGCATGCGGCCCACTCCACTGAACAACCTCTCAACACCCGCTGAACTGGCAGGTGGGGCTAAAAATTGCCTATACATCCGAAAGACATTCGGGAACATGTCTTTATGCTCAATCCACCAGGGTGACAACTCGGTTGAGCGCGGTGCATCAGGCAGCGCAAGGTAGCGCGCAAATCTTCTTCGCTTCTCGATCTCCACATTACAGCCGGCCAAATTCTCCACTGGTTCCCACGTGTCACAATGATCCCCCAAAGGGTTACCATCTACCTCCCAACTAACTAACCATTGTTCGTTGCCATAGCTAGTCCTATCTCCCTTTACGCACGCAACAACATACTCGTTCTCATCGTTGCCCGCTGGGTCGAATGGAGATTGCTGGGTACGCTTTATCAGCCCTTTGCCTTGGGCACGCAATACGACCTGCCCCGAGCGTGTTCGCTTTGAAGACCTAGACCGGCTGCCAGGCTTGCCACCAGCCCGCACAGGGCAGCCAGGTTCGGGCCGTAGATGCATTGCAGTTCGGGCCGGAATGCCTTCGGCTTGCACGTGTCATGACGTTGACTGACGATGGGGTAAGTCGGTATGAGAATAAAATACTATACTCTCGTCTGCAGTCACACCCAGTGAAGTAGTGAAACAAAGGTGTCACCCGCGCCGGCGAAGTGTTCTTATATCGCCACCATCTGCCATCGACAAGCAGGGAGCGGATCACATTTCCCACATCCCATTGGCCAATAATTTCAAAATTCAAATGTAGGTGTCCCAAGCTGCACTATAGCCAAGACAGTGACTCCGTGGGCCACTCAATTAGGATGAGGGCCGATAATGCGGATTGCGGGATGCGTGCCTTCATAATCGGTTATGGGCAAATAGTATCAGTCTCAACATCGAACGATAACAGATAGTCCGCGTGGCACTATCGTATGATAATGATACCTTCTTGGCGCGCAACCGATCGATAGCGATAGTTGAATATTCAAATTTTTTATCATCGAACGATAGTGATAGTGACGCATTACCATATCGGTTGATAGTGATAGTGTGAAATTATCGCCGATACTTCGATAGATCTAACTATCGGCGCAACCGATACCGTGCCTTGGTTATTAAACAGTAGTTTGGGCATTATATTGATACCTTATATCGACGAAAACGGCATGCATCTCCGCATAATATGTTATGTTAGTGCAAGTACATGGTATGTTAGTGCAGGTACATGTTATGCCAATGCGATTAGTTCAATTGGTGCAGGGACATGCTATGTCTGTGCGATATAATGTCATGACTGGTGTTATATTCACTGTATTTGTTAGGGATCGCGAGCAGTCATCAGATGTTGGTGCGTCATCGAAGCTGCCGAATCGCGATCCATAATTATATCAGAAAATGAATGAGTACCACTGAATGCGGGTCGATGTCATCATCAACCCGCGTAGCTCAGTTGGTAGAGCGACTGTGATTCAATCAGGAGGTCATGGGTTCGAGTCCCGTCGCGGATATCATTTTCGCCGCGATGGATTACGCTCGACCCATCTCAAACAGTGAAAAATCCCATCACTATTTATAGAGCCCTAAGATTGGTATTCTGGCTTATTCAGTAGGTATAATTACCTCAAAGAGATGCCAATACACGGATACATATCAAGACATAAGGGCAATAGGCTTATTGTATAGCCTTCAAGGGCAGCTAGCACGTATGCTGCATTGGTCAGCTCAATGGCTTTGACCTATCTAGGTGTTGTACTCAGGCCGTAGCCTGCATATTGCATTGAGTAATCTTGACACCTTTAATGATATAATCAGATGATATGTATGAAATATCAGGAATGGTTGCCCTTTTCAATGATCATCGGTGGCAGAGGCTATAGTGCTTGCACCGTGTCAATATACATGCTAGACCAGATGTATACAATGTCTTGGTCTTCAAAATCAAGCTCATGTTTATGTATGTCATTGGCTGATGTATGTGTCAACTTCATGGAGTTCTGCATGGTTTGACTACATATAGTCAGGCTTACCAAAACAAAAACAATGATGCAACTTAATTGTTTTATTATTTGTCTTTATTATTATTTGGTTTTTAGTTGTATTTCTAGCTTATCATCTTCCCCCCTCAAGGAAGTGTATTGCTAGGCGGTTGTCAAGCGCCGTTCAAATACAACAGAGGTCCGACCTCTATGTGACGACGTGATAGCTTACTATGAAGCTGGATAGCAGTTCTCGGGTTGCAGCCCATTGCACCAAAGGTGCATCGCAGTCTTTGGGATGCAGCCCGAATTCACGTCATCAGCGTGGGTCATATAGTGCCCATGCATGTGCTGTATAAAATACAACACTACCCTTCAGCGGCGAAGTGGCTTGCTATTACCATCATCATATGCCGTGGGATATCAATATATGATCAGAGAGCATGGATATATATATATGTGTACCATGTTTGTCAATATCGGAGAGACTGTGTCTTCTTTAAAATCCTCATGACTATATGTATAATGGTGCTACACTAATGTCAACACCTTCTCTCTGAGTGATTTATTGATGTAGATGTGATGTCGTGGCATAAAATATGTCCACGTCATTGGCACAAGTCATGTTGTGTCCATGCATACACGATCTTAGCGCAGGTCACATTGTGCCTCCATCATTACATCTGAAAATATCTGTTACTCATCTTTGTGAGTCTAGACAGCATTGTGCTGATTGCAATGCTTTCTCTGGTGACTTATGTATCACAGATTATGCCAATGTGGTGATCAGTCCAGTGCAATATTTTGTCACCGGAATGTACAGGGATTGTGAATGATTGCAATCCAGCCGGAGGAATAATCTCAACAGCTATTCTGTACTAATGAATACATCGGAGTTATACTCATTTCGACGATTCGAAACCCATGTCATTTGTGGTAATGACAACTCATATGAATATATAGGGTTTTTATCAGAATGCTTTTACGTGATGTCAATATATTACGAACAATTCACTTGCATCTCAGGACAAAGGAGTTACGCTTGGAAGGTCTTACATGGTGGTCATCAACAGTTATTAGCTGTTATTCGGGTGCCAAATTCTGCCTTCCGTACTGGGACTATATTTAACCAGTCTCACTGCGATGCACTTGTCCTTCCCACTCTTATGCACGGCTATAGTGCCAAGGTGTATCAGGTGGGAAATATATACATTATATAACTATCATCTTCTGATCCAGGATATGCAATTAAGCATGGTATCAGGTATATGTTATGTATATAGTTCAGCATTTCGAACTTGCTCGAGGATGTAAATGCTGAGCAATAGTTAACTTATAGTCATTGGGATATAGTTTCCCATCTGAGTTTACACTTTATTAGTGATGGTGGATTTAACGTTGTACAGATTTCAACGTTACTTGTGGATGCAGTGGTTTTATCAAAAGCAATCCATCAGAAATCACCAGATCGGAATATAAATGGATATGTGTGTAATCCTATCCACCTTCTTCCCCCTTGAGGAAGTGTGTTACGTAGGCAGTCAGTTGCCTATATACCGTATAGCTCAAAGCTTACAGCTTATAGCTCATAGCTTGCAAGTAGCTCATACAGTTTTAGGGTTGTTGCCCAACAGTTCTTGGGTTGTTGCCCGTAATATTATCATGTCTGTGCTGATTTCAGCATGATATATTAACGCCGAACACGAAGTTTTATCGAAATTACAGTGGCAATTTAGGGCATATCACGTTACAGTGGCCCAAACACCCAATAGTGTGATTAGGGTGTTACATGGTATCAGTAACCCCAATATAGGTAAAAAATAAGCAGTATAAAGTTTTTGCAAAGATTTTTAAGCAAAACTGCATTTAATACCTACATGAATGTTAAGTGGTGTTCAGGAGGTGTGTTACACCCCCTGTCACACACCTTTAATTTTAGGGTTGTTACAGGGCGTTACACATGCTGCATAAATCAGGGATTGTTATTTGATATATAAAGATTCGTTTCAGCAAAAAAAATCAATCCGAAATTTTCAAAATGTGTTTCACGCACAGCATTTTGAGCGATTTATCGTTACAACGATATGTATACCCCTATATATTCCATACCTAATATCTAGGGCGTTACATGAGATATGACCATGGTCATTATGATTTAAACATACTTCAATAGGTATAAAATCATAATTTGAAATAAAATAAGGTCGAAATTTCAGTTTTGAAATTTATCGCCAACGTTTTTCACCGATTTTACAGCCTTTTTCAGCCATGTTTCGGGTAATATATATATCATATCTCGGTGTGTGTGTGGAATATAAAGTACAGAATCGCTGTAATGACTTCACCTTTGCATATGACGAATTTCATAGCAAATAAGTGAGTTGTGCTTTATATCAACATTCATGGTTGATAGCATTCTGGGTTTTACTGACTCAAACCCATGTACAGCAAATGTACCTTCCTGAATATATATATGGATTTATCAACTTAAGTGGAAACACTTACTTTAATGATATATATATCAACCTATGATTTGTTCTGAGCATAGGTCTGTGCTCTTAAGATTTATCAGAGTGATATATCTTATCTAGAACAAATCTGGACTTTTGCTGGATACAATCACAGCAACTTCACACAGCATATTTGTGTGTGTGTTTTGTCCTTAATAACTATGTCAGATATCATGTAAGCTGATCTGAGAGTTACATGCTAATTGAGCTGATCAATTCTGAATCAACTATCATAATGCAATGTACTTGTTGTAGTTGCTCCAGCTAATATGTGAGACGAATGGACAATGCTCAGCAGTGACCAACTGCTTATTTGAGCATTGTATAATGCCTTCGGGTCTGGAGATATTCTCCATCCAGCCCTTCAGCATGGTTTCTTATCCTGTTCCCTTATGTATCGCCATCACTGACACTTTCCACGCACATGTGTTTGGAAAGTGGTATGTACATTATCATACACATAGTAGATATTTAAGTTAATCAATTCACTTTGAATCAGTGAATGTCAATACATACAATGCAGTGTGTGTGTATGCATAGTGCTTACTGATTAGCACTTTTGTCAGTGTGTGTGTGTGTGTGCTCACTTTTACACACTTTGTAGTAAGATAACTTCTGGACATTACAATGTTTCCAGACAATTCATCATGCAGGATTATCAGCATACCATGCACTGAATACATCTAGCATGATATATCAAGTTTAGAGGTAATTGTAATTCCAAAATAATCTCATTTACAGAATGAGTTGCTGGGTATATTTCACATACAGCTCCGGTGAGCATCCTTTCAGAAATCCACAGTAGAACAATATGTTGTCCGAGGAGTATCTCGACTCCACCGGGTCACATTGAGCTAATTACTGTGTTAAGATTGCTGAACAGGCACCTTGTATTGTATGGGTTCTGATATAGTTAGCATGCACTGCAAATAAATGCTTTTGGTGCACATATATTCCAACTGTTACCGTGATCAAGTTGGATCATGTAGAACATCTGTTATCTTAATGCATGCACAACTTACAGTGTAGCAGTCATTCAGTATAAGATATACATATACTCAGATGCTGCAGGAAATATATGCTGTAAGTGAGTGTATGCTCAAATAAACATTTTGCACACTATACTTCAGATAAGTATGAAATGCTGATGATCAGAAATATCTATGCAGTCGTCAGGACATAGTGTGAATTGTTGCAGCATAGTGATCATGTGTCCACAGCAATATATTGATGATGCGTCCGCAGCAGTATATTGATCATATGTCCACAACAGTATGACGATCATGTGTCCACAGTATCCCTGCAAGTATACAATCATTCTGCAGAGGATATTGACGCGCGTACACATATTATATGTCTCGCTGCATAAGACGCGTTAGGAATCATGCGCCCTAAAATGTGCGTCCATTGCATCAGATGAAATCATGACATCGCGCTGACGTGCACATCGCGCACACGAGCATCACATCAGTGCACATCGCGCTGACGAGCTAAAAATCATCGTACGAGCATTTGCGAAAATCGATGTTAACAATCATTTCACAAAGTATGTCATCGTCGTTAATGCATGTCGCATAAAAGGGTTCGAGCGCGCTGTTAATGAAAATTGTGCGTACTGTCGCAGATGATGCGATCATGTATGCTGATGACCATTTTTTCATTCGCGCGTCTTGATCTCTCATATGGTGACGATCATGCGAGTTTTTGACATCATATGTGCGCGATCATCATACTGTGCGCACACCTTGTCGCTAATATTATCAAGACGATTTCTCTGCTGTTGTTGTCAACTGCGAATGTGTTCGCGATGAAAAATCTCCTCGCGCAATCCGTATGCTGACAATATGCGATCGTATACTATTCGAGTTGCAGATATTTAATATCGCTGCAAGCGCTGTCGCTTATGCGCCCACCTGCAAACCTTCGAACAATATGATAATATGATCTATTTTACTTCTGATGCTGCAACCACTTGAGTTCTCGTGTTCGTGCCTGGCCGAGCTAAATGAGAATACCATTGTTACGGGCTGGATATACAAGCGCCGTGGATATATTATCAATATACAAAGAAACACTGCAAAGTTGGACAGCAATGCGAGTGTACGGATGAGCGGATTGTGAGTTGCAGTCTCTGAATGAAGAACTGCTGAAGCACAACGCTTCCTCACTTTTATACCTACGTCACCCATCATCTTATGATGGTACCGCCATTGGGTTGTGAACCCGAGACGTAGGTTGAACGACCAGCATGGTAATAACGACTAGTTCGTTCATGCTGCACATGCGTGTTCTGCACATGCTAAAAGCGAAAGATGGTTCTTGAAGAATCGACAAGATGTATCTTTGCTTTGTCATCTTCGAGTTCGGAGTACGAACTCTTGATGACAATGTCATTCAAGTATTTCCTTGAATAATTACAGATGATGTGACATATCATCTGGCGACCTGTACAGTCATCGTCGACTGTAATGACGACTGTCATAATGATGTATGACGCGACTCGACGTGTACAGTCGTGATCGATCGTACTGTCGACTGTCATATTAATATATGACACGACATGACATGACATGACATGACATGTCTGACAGGTATGACACGTATGACATGTATGACACACATGTCATCGGTCATGACCCTGACAGATCTCCCCTCTTAAAAGAGTTGTGACCTCACAATGGGCATACCTTTGTATATGTCTATGATGTCTTTGTTGTTGTTTCTTCTTTGCTGGTACCAGTCTTCTTACACCGATTTGATGAGGCGTCCCTCATGGTGTTTTTAGGTTATTGGGGGGAACTGAGTCCACTTTAGTCCCTCACCTTACAGTTCTTAGGATGTAGCCCACCTTTCTGCAAATCGTATCGTATTTCAGAGTGACGTTTGAAGGTTCAATGAATTGCGTTTCGTGATGCAGATTGACGCTGGATTACTGATTGATCCATACGTATCGTGCGTCAGAGTGACGATTCAAAGCATCCGAAGTATACGTTACGGATTATTTGCGCTAGCCGTCGTCGCTTTGCGAACGATGATCCCACGATTTAACAATTTATAATCGAACGATTCTCGGCCTTATATATAGTGCACCCAACCCTTCCTCCCCTCCTGAAGCTACTATGGAGGTTCATAGGCGGCAACGGGGAGCCCGTGTTTGTTTCCGGAGTTATTTCACCGGGGGCTTGTTTTAATGCAAACGGAGTGGCCCTGCTTACGAGATATCGGAGGGTCTTTATAAGTCCACTTTAAATCCTCACTCGTCTGCCAAACTCCTGATATGGTCCAGTACGCACGCTTCGACGAACATCTATCGCGATGAGTGAGAATGGATTCGTCACGTACTAATGTGAAATTTCTTTAGTTATGTTTGTCAAGCACAACTTAGGATCACAACCCCGTCTACCTCAGTCGATATCTCCGGTAGCTCGGATGACTGACCAAAAAAATCCGATGACAAACCACGGTTTTGGCAAAGGTAGCATTTAGCAGTTTTTATTTATCCACAGATATGATATATCGCATGTGTGCGTATCTGTGCAAGGGTATGATTTACACAAGGCTCACTACACCTTAGCAAGGAAGGATCAATTCCTGCTCCTGTCATATCAATTTGATGCAGGGTAAACAATGTTAGTGATATAACCCTGCAGTTCTCGGGTTGCAGCCCATTGTACCAAAGGCACATCACAGTTCTTGGGATGTAGCCCTGCAGTTTTTGGGATGCAGCCCTGATATATATATACGACCGATGGACGAAAACCTCTTGGGTACATGTTTCCACGGCCTGATTATTATTAGGTCGGCAGTTTATTGGAAAAAGTCATCAGCTATCAGCTTTTGACTTAGAAGCCAAAATGTCATAGAAGCTGCGACCTATTGTAACCATATGCAGCAGTTATGCCTTCAGCATACGTAGACAATATGATTATGTGGAACTTATAATCCCACTTAAGTTGCATCGTGATAAATTTATCCAGGTGTTAACAAGTGTTCAGGATTTGATAAGGGGTTGACGCCCCACAAGTCAAAGGTCACTGTCTCATAAGGCTCGCCTCAAGTGTGCGGCTTTGAGGATTAGCGTCGTGGTGAGGCACAGTCATAATGCTTCCTAGTCCATAATGGAGCTGGAAATGAGAATGCTCAAGATATCCGAAGACAGGAAGGCTTTTGGTTGGCCAGAGTTGCTGTCTAGATGCTTAACTTTGATGGAATGGCATTCGGATATAAACTGTGCAACCATGCATGTGACTTATGCATTGGTGCATAACTTTGATGAATTGTTTCTTGTCATGAACCTGGAAGGAATGACTGGCAAATAGCTAAAGTGGCGGATTTACTCACTCGGCTTTGCCATAAATGGAATTCGATGCCTGATGGCTCAACTGGCAATCCTTTGCTCAGATGCTTTCTTTAAGACCTTGGCAACAACTTGTGTGCCAGCTTCTCTAGATTTGGGGAGAAACCATGGATCAACAATTCATCAAACAAAACACATGTATCAAGGTTGATTCATCAAATCCTTCAACTCTTGAATTTCGACAATCAGCATCTCAGGCTGTTGACGTCAAAGTGATGTCGTAAGCTTACAATATAGCTTATTCACATTTGAAAAACCATCGTTCTCCTATGTCAATGACCTTCATATAAATGATAGAGTCGGAGAAATATGCATCTATGATTTCTTCATAATGAACTTCATGTGTCAATCGTAAGTCAAATAAGACTTCATTTGATGTTTCAATCGGCATGATGTACCGTGTCATCAACTTTATAGCTGCTATACACAGATGCTGGAACTTTTTTATAAGATTTTTAATTTTCCAAGCAAAATCACAATGATGTAAATCAATTTGTGGCAGCTGTATGAAAATGAATGAATCTATACCTTCCTCCCCTTGCAAAAAGAGGTGTATCAAACCAATCAGATGGTGATGGAGGATGTTATTCAATCATTATGTTATGTGAAAAATGATTTGATAGAGAATCAGACTGAGATTACTCATCGAATGCTTTAGAGGTAACAATGTCAATCTGAACATTGATTCTCTCTACGTCATATTGGCGATATGCCTGTCGATTTTAAATGTGGCAAATGCCAGATGATGTCAAATGCAGTTGTTGGTTTTCAGTTCACATACATTTGTCAGTTCAGGATCACTATAGTGTACCCAACTTAGACAATGGTTCTGGAAAATGATTGTCATGATGAACAAAGAAATCAGTGATGGTATCGAAGTTAACTTTGGTATCGAAGCTAATGGAGAGTCAATCAAGAAGTGTCCGTAATGACAACTTACTACGAGTTGCATTTTCGTAGTTGATGGATGGCTGAAATGGACAACCATGTTCTATTCATAAGGTATGACATGGCATTGCCTAGTGATATGTGATGATCACTTATCTCAATGGTGCCCATTTATTTTTGGCAAACACTATTCAGAGACTTGTTATGATAAAGAAGTATAAATGATGAATGTGTCATTTCAATCCGATAGAGTTGTGAAAAAACTTCTGTCACTTTCCAGAATGAACTTTCAGAGTGTCATGATTCCTCAATGAAGCATGCGTGTCTTATGTGCCAGAATGATATGAACCACAAGTATGATGTCAATCTATATGTGGATGGTTTATACCATTATATGCTATTCCACAATAAGATAGTGATGTCAGAATGAAAACTTTGGACATTTGCAACTCAGTACATACCTGAGTGCATTCAAATCCACTTGTATGCTCAGAATCTGAATCTAATGTACTTGTATATGTACAGGATAGAATATATTTTCTATGTGATTCAGGAACTAGAGTCAATGAAAAACTCCTTTCCTATTTCAGAGGATGAAACCTTTATTCCCTTAGGTGCAATACCTTATCTTAAGGAATAGTCATTTTTTCAAGTATGTCACTTTTATGATGATCAGATTGGTCAACTTTACAGCATAACCACTTCCCTTCGCTGAAGGAGATGACTCCATCATAGGGCGGTATATTAGCTGTTTTCAAATGACACATGGAAAACATGAGTAACTCTTGGAGAATGTTGGAATAAACATCCTGGATTAGCTGTGCTTGATCGCTCTATGCCCAAGAATGACCGAAGAGATTGCTTGTCATTTTTCAGCCATATAGCGTGGAGGCTGCTTAACAACGGTTGGGTCATAAGCTATATAGCTATGCCAGCTATGTAGGAGGCTGAATAGCCATGATTGCACCGACTCTGTCTTTCATGATGAATAGACCTTTGAGAAATGGTGTCTGAAAAATCAATTGACAATAACTCAACCTTTTGGTATGATGGAGAGCTGATGATCTTTGTTGCACTAAAAATGCCTCGTGATATACAATCTCACAGAATAGGCATTGCTCAATGGCGATATGATCAGATATGTAATGATCAATGAAGACAAAATGATTGTCTCGTAACGGCTCACAGATTCGGTGTCTGATGTAACGGCGTGTTGGCACGATGTGACCCGCGCTGATGACGTGGATTCGGGCTGCATCCCAAGAACTGCGATGCACCTTCGGTGCGATGGGCTGCATCCCAAGAACTGCAATTCGGCTCATAGTAAGCTGCCACGTCATCACATCGACCGAACTGTGATACGAACTGGAACACGAATCGTCAGGTGACGATCTGATTTCAAGTGGGGAGATATGTTAGGGATCGCGAGCAGTCATCAGATGTTGGTGCGTCATCGAAGCTGCCGAATCGCGATCCATAATTATATCAGAAACTGAATGAGTACCACTGAATGCGGGTCGATGTCATCATCAACCCGCGTAGCTCAGTTGGTAGAGCGACTGTGATTCAATCAGGAGGTCATGGGTTCGAGTCCCGTCGCGGATATCATTTTCGCCGCGATGGATTACGCTCGACCCATCTCAAACAGTGAAAAATCCCATCACTATTTATAGAGCCCTAAGAGTATTGATGACAAAAGCAGCTGCTATTTATCATATAACCATATAAATAGTCAGGCACATATGATATATCACATCTATGGCGTCCTTAGGATCATACGTCTAAAGTGAACAAGGCACTCTATGCATCAATGTCATCTTCTTCCTCAAGGAAGGCCGCCTCACGGAGCTCAACCTCGTGTTCAACCACTGCCGATTCCTCATTCTTGGCCAGGTGATCCCAATCAACCGCGGGGTCCAAGTCAGCCCCTTCCAGAGCAGGCAACTTGTAGGTTGGGTCATTGGGGTAGTTCTTGTAGATGTTGACGATCTCATTGAGAGCTTCAGGTGAGAGACGTGTACGTCGTAGGCCCACAATCAAACCAGCAATGCTGAAGATCCTCTCGCACTCAATCTGGGAACCAGGGATACCGAGTATGGCGCGAGCGACGGGAGCGATGAAGGGGAAGTTCTTCTCATTCAGAGACCACCAAACTAGCACATCACCAACTTTCTCGATATCCTCCAAGGAAATGCGCAGACCTCGGAACTTCTTGAGTTCCGCCACCATGTCCGGCATGCAATTTGAGCCCACGCATAAAACGAAACGTTCGAAGATTTGAAACATGAAACAGAGCGCAACGCAAGGCGCCACATATTCCGAGTCCGAGTTGCAGGATAGTAAGTAGCCACGCAGCAGCCGTAACAATTATTTTTTCACTTGAACAACCTTGCAGCTGGCTGCTCCCGTGCGGGTTCTTCCCCTCCTGCAACCCGAACTCAGAATGCCGAAGACGGCGTTGCGTGCTCTTTATGAACTAATGTGCGAACTAATGTTCGAACCACTGTGGACAACATTAGTTCGAGCATTATATAATGTCCGATCAACTAATGTTCGATATAATGTTGTGAACCGTAGATTGAACATTATATAATGACGTCGAACTAATGTCGTTTCAGATTTGTCCTATCTAGTGTCACCTACATATCAATGGTCAATATAATGTGACATTATATAATGTCACATTCAATATAATGTCATCACTGGTGTCAACATCGGTGTCAACCTTATTAACCCTTAGCGTAGCCGTAGCCCGGAGTGCTTAACCGGCGTGTCACTGATGCCACGTCGGATTTCCTGGACGCAGATACATACGTGACGTGGGCGCGAAAATTTCGCGCCGCGCCAGCGCCCCGCCAACGCGAACACTGGAAGTCCAAAGCGCATCCGATCATGGCATCCCCGATCGCGCCCTGTTCTTTTCTCGCCCAGTTCTATGCCGTTGGATATTGACTATCTGACGGCTATATCATTATTTTTCTAGTCCTTGAGACCTTGAGCTTGACGTGTCGGTGTGACACTCGACTGTGTCACGACTGTGTCACCGTCGGCGTCGCGTACCCGTTTTCTGTTTTGTTGTGCCTGATGAGACCGCTGTAATAAGCGCTGCAAGCGCTGAGTCGAGTAAGCGCTGAGACTTCATCGTGAGGCCTTATCGTCTTCCCTACACTCGTGGTGCAGTCGTGTTTTCTTTCCTGCTTCAGGACTCCAAACAAAGTAAGTTGGCAGTTCCCAAAGGAAATACGAGGGAAATTCTGTTTATCACGCAGAAGAATATCCGCAATGTCAGCCCCGACAGCAGTCCAAGCAAAGTCGCTCTTCCGGGCACTGCTCAGAGAGGGCAAACGCTTCCAACACTATAACGTTCGAGAGTATGTCCTCGTTCACTTCTTTATTTCTACGTGATCATCACTGGCGTTTGCCTCAGCACGTGTAGTAACGTCATCCATTTATTATGTGTTAGATCCCTCTCGGTTCGCGGCTGAAGTAAAGCCCGGCTGCCCACAGGGCTTTCCAGCCCTGTGGAAATCGCATAGGGAATAGGAGTAGGGTTATCACCTGCGCAGTGTTTTCAAGTGCCCCGAGCTCGCACTGCTCTTGACACGCGCATTGCGCATGAAGCCGCCTAGAAACCGCCTAGAATCGTTTTGACGCTTGAGATAAGCTTTCGCTGCACCAAAATCCTGTGACGGTGTCCCCTGCACAGCGAGGGGTTGACTTGATCCGTTCCAAAGCGTTTCGAAGATCTCTGAGAAGTTTGGCGTTCGTTTCTCCTCAACGCGTGCTACTTATCTTGTTTTGAACCTATAATCACGCCGCTCGATATTGTTGGAAGATTTTCTTAACCTTTCGAACGTATTTTGGTCTCCCCTGCCCGTCCTTAAATTCCAGAGCGTGCTGCGGATGTTCTGCGTCTGGTTTACTTGGAAAATGTACGGGCATATCATATCGATACATTAGTCCCAACCATAATATAGGTTGTCCGTAACCCTTGTTGCAAATCGTTGTAGTTTCGGGTAGGCTACTCTTTGAGCGTTTGCTGCGTGCCCTGCAGGTATACTTTACGGCGAGCGAGGGAGAGTTTCAGGCAATATCAAAACGCGGATGAGGCTCTTGCCGCCGAAGCGTTTACAAAAGGGAAGCAGGACTTTGAACTTACGAAACGCCAAGTCCTATTGTATAATACATATCACCACTCAACGCCATCTGTTATGGAGTTGAAGCAATCGTGAGCTTGCGACATACGTCCTTCCTTCTCCTATTCGGAAATTTAGCGTTTCGTAGCTTGATAGAGTTTGAAAGTGGGGAGCGCGGGAAGGACTGCTTTAGGTGCTCCTGACTTAAGAGCGGTGCTCCCAAGCTTGGACTAGTTGACAACTTGGACCTTTACTATCCCCACAAGAATGCTCACTGATCTCTTAGACCCTAAGGTGCTAGTTGTTAAAGCGTACTGAATCTACAGTGAGACTTCCTCAATAGGGAACGTTTTGGCTTTTCAAGGGAAATAGCCTTCAGCTGCTTGATTGTACGAGACACGCCCCAGACTTTTTGTCCCTCAAGGCGCAGTGCTTGCATCTCGCTATAGTAAGATACATATTGTATGATATGTGCTCAACCGTTCGCAGTCGGCATCACGATCATGATTCAAGTTTGATAATTGCGTTTAGTTGCAGCGGTTCATTTCTTGGAGCCTACTATGTGGGTTTTGACGAGTGGATCTACGACAGCGAGTGCACAGACCAGGCCCGTTGTACAATCGCAGCCCTATAAGAAGATACAACTAATGCTGTGAGGCTCGCGGTTCCGCACGTGTGCACACTGCCTTTCTGATAACTTGATAACTTCTTTCAGGGTTTGCTATATGTGCACCAGTATGTACTATACCATACGAAATCGGTACATAATGCGCTATATGAATAGAAGATAGACCATCATTACATATACAGACCACTTTCCAGCAAGCTACTTGGCAGTTCAATAATTGACGACTGTTTTGATGAATTGTGGTTCATCACGCAGATGTCATCCGCAAGCAAGGGTTTTTTTTTTTATGTCGTCGATATCTCATAATTGATCTGGGATGTGTGCGATACACCGGCGAGTGCAAACGTTACCATTTGAGTCTGCTTTTTATACCCCGTGTTTGTGACATCCGCCCATGTTCAAATTCAGTGCAAGGGACGATATCGGTGAGAGATACAGGTGGTCACAAAGTTTTCTTAACGTGCACTCAATCACTGAGAAGATGATGAGAAGGAGGAGGATGATGATACAACATTTGCACCGATAGTAAGGGCCGTGCCTTAGGAGCGCCGTAACCCTGCGAAGCAGACGAGTGAAAAACACAGGGGGCTACTCCCAATGTCATAGGGCACCCCGAAGGGCTCGTCGCGTCGAGTCGACTATATGAAAACTACGCAAGAATACTGCGCTAAAAGCTCATGATGGTTTCGGATCAGCCGTGGCTAGGACGGTGGTGGGGGTGGGGGGGCAGCGTGATGGAGGGTGTGGATTCGAAGCTGAAGGGGGAATGAAGACGAAGGAAGGATGGAGGAAAGGGAAGCCGGGGGAAGGGGAAGGTGGGTGTAGAGGGGGGTTATTGAAACGGCAAGGTACTTAGCAATATACGAAATGTTTTCGTAGGGTTATCGGTTGACTTGTAAGCGAACAATAAGGAGGTCAAGTGCATAGTGACTAGCGACGGCTAGGACTGCGGCGCTGTGCGATAGAGCCCGACGTGTATGTAGAAAGGACCTAGTCGATAACGCATACATATACATGCCGCAGTCTCAGCAACGGCGGTCCTTCCGCTGCTGGAGGAGCTGAATGATCCCCAAGCGCAACGCTATTGTTGTTGTGTTTCTGTGCCCACCGGAATTTTTTTGCATTTGATGCGCGGTGTGCGTCCCGATCTTCTTCAATCGGGTGCTTTACACTTCGACGAGGCGGTGCAGCGAAGCTTGCGGCAAATTCTGGGAAGTCTGTTGCCGTTGAACGAGGAGTCCGTGGCCATCGGTCAAGTTCCCACGGCCTGGGGGGGGCTTGAGTTTCTCATACATCCAACGGCTGCCATTGGCAGGGTGAATAGGTTCTTGGGCTCAGGTGTGGGCTCGTAAGGTGCCAGCCTTGGAGGAATGCGGCATCCCTAGTCGTTGCAGTCACGGAGAAGGTTTGGCGGCGGGGAGGTTGGAACAAAGCCTCCATTCCTCACTAAAGGCACTTGGCACTTCGCACAACCGAGTGGTTGAGGCCCGGAGAGATGCTCATCCCTTCCCGTCAGTGGGTTGGCCCGAGTTGGATTCAAAGCTTGTGTGGGGTGTCTTTGTGCAGCCCAAAAATAAGTTGCAGAAGGACCTTTCTGCGGCCTTGAACGGATCCGACTGGCATGATGTATTTGACCAAGCTGCGCCTGCCTCTCGAGCCCGGTTGCTTTCCCTTTCTCAACGTGGCGCCACTGCTCACTTGGCAGCTATCCCCACGTCGCCTTCTTTTCGGCTTCCGCCCACTCAGGCAGTTGTCGCCTTGGCTTTGCAATTGGGTGCCCCGATGCCTATACTAGCTGCTAGTGTGCATACATGTGTATGTGGTGCGTCTATTGACCCCTTTGGCTACCACTGCCTTGTCTGTAACCGGCGTGGATGGGCTATCACGGCACATCATGTCCTTCATAACGTGTAGTTGGCATCTATGCTGAAGCAAGTCTTTAATCCAGCCTTTGTCATCGTGGAGGATCGCAAGCATAATGGGTATTCGCCTGATTGGAACAAGCCCGACATCACAGTGCTCAACCATGATGGACGAGGCAGACATATTGTGATTGATGTGAGCTGTGCATTCCCTTGCTGAGCCTCGTATGTAGACCGGGCTGCTCGGGAGCCGCTGTGGGTTGCGGCGATACATGAGCGAGCCAAGAGGGCATTGTACGGACCAATATGGCCGCACACGCTTGTGTCTTTTGCGATGGAGTCTTTTGGAGGTTTGGAGAAATCCGCGCGGAAGTTCTTCGACAGTTGTGACAGCGCAGGCAAGACCGGTCGTTTCAGGAGGAGGAGGATGCAACATGGAGCACGCCGCGCGGAGATTTTCGACCTATTGGTTGCAGCGGATAGTGGTTGCCTTGCCGCGACGGCACACAGGGCTACGGAATTGCTTGCAAGACTAGTCATGATTATCAACATTGGTGAACGCTGGGAATTTGCATGATATTGTTCTAGGTAGTTGTTGTCAGGGTCATGACCGATGACATATGTGTCATACATGTCATACGTGTCATACCTGTCAGACATGTCATACCATGTCATGTCATGTCATGTCGGTCGTGTCATATATTATTATGACAGTCGGTCGTGTCATATATTATTATGACAGTCGGTCGCGTCATATATTATTATGACAGTCGACAGTATGGTCGACCATGACTGTACATGTCGAGTCGCGTCATATATTATTATGGCAGTCGTCAGTACGGTCGACGATGACTGTACATGTCGCCAGATGATAATGTCACATAATCTATCATTATTCAAGGAAAGACTTGAATGACCTTGTCATCGAGAGTTCGTACATCGAACTCGAAGATGGCAAAGCAAAGATACATCTTGTTTGTACTTCAAGAACCATCTGCGTTTTTAGCATGTGCGGAACACGCATGCGCAGCATGAACGAACTAGTCGTTACCACAATGCTGGTCGTTCAACCTATGTCTCGGGTTCACAACCCAATGGCGGTACTATCTATGATGATAGGAGACATATGGTATAAAGTGAGGAAGCGTTGGGCTTCAGCAGATCTTCTTACAGAGACTGCACTCACAACCCGCTCATACGTACACTCGCATTGCTGTCCAACTTTGCAGTGTTTATTTGTATATTGTATAATATTTGTGGGCTCGCATATCAGCCCTAACATAATGGTATTCTAAAAGAAACTCGTCAAGGCACGATATTCGAGAACTCAAGTGGGTGCAACGACATATATAGTATATTTCATATTATTCGCAGGTTTGCAGGTGGGCGCATAAGCGACAGCGCTCGCAGTGATATTGAATATCTGCAACTCGAATAATATACGCTTGCATATCGTCAGCACACGGATTGCGCGAGGAGATTTTTCATCGCGAACATAATCGCAGCAAATAGCGTCAGCAGAGAAGTCGTCTTGATTTTATACGCGACAAGGTGTGCGCACAGCGTACGAACGCATGCAGTGATGTCAAAAATTGCAGGAATGTCACAGTATGCAAGATGCAGATGCGCGCACATAAAATGATCGTCAGCACATATGATTTCATCAAGTGCGACTGGACGCGCATAATTTCGTATGGCAGCGCGCTCGCATTCGTTCATGCGGCGTGCATCAGCGATCAGCAGTATGCGACGTACATCGGCAATCGATTTTGCAAATGATCCTTTCGCACTGTTCGCAATAACCAGCGCGTACAATGATTTTTAGCCTGTCAGCACGATATGCATTTTCCATGATTTCATCAGATACGATGGACGCTCGATTTTAGCGCGTACGATTCCTGATGTGTCTACATGCAGTGAGACATACATATGTGTACGCGCGTCAAAACCATCTGCATAATGATTGTATACTTGCAGGGATGCTATGGACATATGATCGTTATGCTGTTGTGGATACATGATCGTTATACTGCTGTGGATACATACTCAACGTGACAGATCATGAATAATCATCAGCGTTCATGCTTATCAGAAGCATAGTAATGTGTGTGCGGAGATTTCAATGGTTACAGCATGCACACACACATATGCACACATACTCACTTGCAGTTCACCAACATGCAGTACATAAAGAGTGCATTCAGCATTTACCACATGTACATTATATGCTGAGTGACTGCAATACTGTGAATTGTGCATGATTTATCAATGCAGCTTGACCACGATAACAGCTGTAGCATATATATATATCAGTTTGATCACGTTAGCAACTGGTATACTAGCATCATGCTGTAATACATGAACATTGCATAAGCATATTGCAGTGCATGCTAAATTATATTAGAACCCATGATAGTATAAGGTGCCTGAAAGTAGTCTTAACACCATAATTAGCTTGTCATGTCCTGGTGGAGCCGAGATGCTCTTCAGATCACATGTACATTCTATGGTGGATTACTGGATGGAATGCTCACCTGACACTTGAACAAGGATTCTAACTAAAATTCACTAAGTTTTACTAAAAAATCGAGAATGGTCCTAAAGTGTCAAAATGCCTCCTAAAGCTGGGTAATTGGGATTTGGTGTCCTAAACACGCCCCTAAAAGCCCCTAAAAGCCGCGGAGACAGGCGAGAATCTGAGATCGAGAGTCTAAACGCTTGTATAAATTTAAAGAAAGGCTAATCTACGTGTATAAATTGCGAGAACATGGGGGAAGGCATACAGTCGCGGTATAAATGATAGAAATTCCATGGCAAGCAGGTGATGAGTGCATGAATATAAACTAAGATAATAAGATAGCGAAATCGCATGCATGGCCATGGCCGTCATCACGACGAGTCGATGGCGCTTGCGATCGATTGCGCACGATGATGATATGCAAGGCGAGATATCCCGCCTGTTGCCTGCGCCACACCAAGTCGTGTTTGACTAGTAGAAGAAGTTCTTTACGATTTGAAAACGAGCGGTTGACTCTCGCAAGAGAGTTAAAAAAAAAAAAGCAGCAAGCTGCAATGGAGAAAACGGGAGAAAGCGGTCTTTCTTCGAAGAGGCACAGGAGGTGTGTTGTCACCTAGGAACCCTACCTTACTTGGGTACAGAAAATCTTACCAACAGAATTTTGTGGCACTAGCTCAAAGGTAGAGCACCAAACCATCTTGGTTTGGAGGTCTCGGTGCAAGTCCGAGGTGCCACACATTAAAGGTGCGCTATCTTTCTCGTACCCCTTTTGTTTGGAGGCGAAAGCCTTCTTTTATTTTCTGCCAAGATTCGCAGACCTTTTGCTGGCGGGAAAACGAGAAACCTGCCGGCAATTGTGACGCAACAGGCGCTTTCCTTGCGAAGAACTACCCCGAATTGCGTTTTCATTTGCGTTCATCGGACATTTTTTCCGAAAGTTGCGTATTCCCTTGGGTAGGTCATGCCTTTGGTCACAGTTTTTGCAGAGGTGCGTTTTCCGGAACGACGGTTGACTGGACGTGAATTCTAACTTCACGACGAAATTCCCCGTGAAAAATTAGGACATGTGGTACGTTTCACATTTGCGTTTGAGTTTTTCTTTGAAAAGATGTGTTGTCACCTAGGAACCCCACCTTACTTGGGTACAGAAAATCTTCAAACCCAACAGAATTTTGTGGCATTAGCTCAAAGGTAGAGCACCAAACCATCCTTGGTTTGGAGATCTCGGTGCAAGTCCGAGGTGCCACACATTAAAGGTGCGCTATATTTCTCGTACCCCTTTTGTTTGGAGGCGAAAGCTGAAAGCTTTTGTTTGGGGTGCCAGGTGCCCTTCGTGAATGTTGGTCGTTGCCGCGATTTCGAGGTATGTAGCAACGCATGCGAACCTGTTGATCAGGCTCTTTGTAGACGATCTATTTTTGCGGAACGAACCTTCTTTCGAAATGGAATCTTTGCAGCCTTTTTATGGAGTTGTTATCCCATGAAAAACTAGTAACAATTTTTTATGTGTGCATGAATGGAGAGAGCCTTCTCCTTTCAAACTTTGAGAACTTGTGTGTTACTCACCCGAAGTTGTGCTAGCCATGCCTGACCTCTTGTGCATTGCCAAAACCGTGGATCTCTCGTGTAGTGCCAAGCATTCTTGAAGCCTCTCATGAAAGTCATAATGAGAAGGTAACAACTTTAGGCAAAAACAATAACAGTTTGCGAAATTTGCATACTGACCTGTTCCCCATACTCGCTCTTCCATATCGCACTTGTGTGTCCGATGCGTCTTTCTTTCTCCTTTGCTTTCGAAGTTATTTTGAAATGCGTAGTCACGTATTATTAAAGTGGTTAGCGACTCACTTGATTTGTAGGAATCCGTAGTCAGCCTTTTTATGGAGTTGTTATCCCATGAAAAACTAGTAACAATTTTTTATGTGTGCATGAATGGAGAGAGCCTTCTCCTTTCAAACTTTGAGAACTTGTGTGTTACTCACCCGAAGTTGTGCTAGCCATGCCTGAACTCTTGTGCATCGCCAAAACCGTGGATCTCTCGTGTAGTGCCAAGCATTCTTGAAGCCACTCATGAAAGTCATAATGAGAAGGTAACAACTTTAGGCAAAAACAATAACAGTTTGCGAAATTTGCATACTGACGTGTTCCCCATACTCGCTCTTCCATATCGCACTTGTGTGTCCGATGCGTCTTTCTTTCTCCTTTGCTTTCGAAGTTCTTTTGACATGCGTAGTCACGTATTATTTAAGTGGTTAGCGACTCACTTGATTTCTAGGAATCCGTAGTCACGTATTATTCAAGTGGTTAGCGACTCACTTGATTTCTAGGAATCGTTGTCCTTAAAGGGGCACGTGACATAGTAGCATTCATGGTGGCCATGATGCCCTCAAAGGGGCACGTGACATAGTAGCATTCATGGTGGCCATTTCGCCTTCTAATGACAATTGCATGGATCTATTAGGAATCTTGAATTTTTTGTTTGAGTAGGTTGTCAAGTCTTTAGAGCACCCTCTTAGCGTGATCTTTAAATGTGAGTACGAAAAGCAAAGACTTCGAACAAGGACAGTCAAAGACACAATGAATAGCTCGACTTGTAGCCAAGCGTGCGCGTGTTTACCACTGGCATGTCTTTTGGCTCGTCGTGCTATTCATTGTGTCTTTGATCCGCCACCGGTGTAGGGTCGGGTGGTGGGTAAGTTGTAGACACTAAAGTGTTTACAACTTACTCCGTCTTTGGTGTAAGGCCCATGGTGTCCCCTCAACAGGGTTGTCGACTTGAGCCAAGCGTGCGCGTGTTTACCACTGGCATGTCTCTTGGCTCGTCGTGCAATGGTATATGGTCGGGTCAAACAAGTTCAGGTTGGTGGGCGTTTAGCTCACGCACGTCATGCGCAGGCGCACCCTCTAGTTTACCCGCGCCAGCTCTGCACTTATGGGATCACACCCAGCCTGTGTACGCAGCTCGTGGGAGGGGCGGATGATGTGAGGTCATGGGAGAGAGAGTCGTTTGTCGTGTGGCCGTCGTCAGTTGGAGGGGGGTGTAGAGTTGTAGACAAGGTCGGGTTGGTGGGCGTTCGGCTCACGCACGTCATGCGCAGGCGCACCCTCTAGTTTACCCGCGCCAGCTCTGCACGTATGGGATCACACCCAGCCTGTGTACGCAGCTCGTGGGAGGGGCGGATGATGTGAGGTCATGGGAGGGAGAGTCGTTTGTCGTGTGGCCGTCGTCAGTTGGAGGGGGGTGTAGAGTTGTAGAAAAGGTCGGGTTGGTGGGCGTTCGGCTCACGCACGTCATGCGCAGGCGCACCCTCTAGTTTACCCGCGCCAGCATTGCACTTATAGGATCACACCCAGCCTGTGTACGCAGCTCGTGGGAGGGGCGGATGGTGTGAGGTCATGGGAGGGAGAGTCGTTTGTCGTGTGGCCGTCGTCAGTTGGAGGGGGTGTAGAGTTGTAGACAAGGTCGGGTTGGTGGGCGTTCGGCTCACGCACGTCATGCGCAGGCGCACCCTCTAGTGTACCCGCGCCAGCTCTGCACGCATGGGATCACACCCAGCCTGTGTACGCAGCTCGTGGGAGGGGCGGATGATGTGAGGTCATGGGAGGGTGAGTCGTTTGTCGTGTGGCCGTCGTCAGTTGAAGGGGAGTGTCTAGTTGTAGACAAGGTCGGGTTGGTGGGCGTTCGGCTCACGCACGTCATGCGTAGGCGCACCCTCTAGTGTACCCGCGCCAGCTCTGCACGCATGGGATCACACCCAGCCTGTGTACGCAGCTCGTGGGAGGGGCGGATGATGTGAGGTCATGGGAGGGAGAGTCGCTTGTCGTGTGGCCGTCGTCAGTTGGAGGGGGTGTAGAGTTGTAGACAAGGTCGGGTTGGTGGGCGTTCGGCTCACGCACGTCATGCGCAGGCGCACCCTCTAGTTTACCCGCGCCAGCTCTGCACTTATGGGATCACACCCGGCCTGTGTACGCAGCTCGTGGGAGGGGCGGATGATGTGAGGTCATGGGAGGGAGAGTCGTTTGTCGTGTGGCCGTCGTCAGTTGGAGGGGGGTGTAGAGTTGTAGACAAGGTCGGGTTGGTGGGCGTTCGGCTCACGCACGTCATGCGCGGCGCACCCTCTAGTTTACCCGCGCCAGCATTGCACTTATGGGATCACACCCAGCCTGTGTACGCAGCTCGTGGGAGGGGCGGATGATGTGAGGTCATGGGAGGGAGAGTCGTTTGTCGTGTGGCCGTCGTCAATTGGAGGGGGGTGTAGAGTTGTAGACAAGGTCGGTGTAAGGCCGATGGTGCCATGGTATCCCCTCAACAGGGTTGTCGACTAGAGCCAAGCGTGCGCGTGTTTACCACTGGCATGTCTCTTGGCTCGTCGTGCAATGGTGTATGGTCGGGTCAGACAAGGTCGGGTTGGTGGGCGTCCGGCTCACGCACGTCATGCGCAGGCGCACCCTCTAGTTTACCCGCGCCAGCTCTGCACGCACGGGATAGGTTTGACCACAGCGTTTTCCACGGTGACTTTACGGTGGAGTCTTGGACGTGGGAGCAGCTGATTGAGATGAATCTTAAAATCGTGCCCGCTGTCCGGGTGAAACGAAACTACGAGGTTGGGTGGATGGACGAGGCCGGCGTAGAGCGCACCTTGACCCTGGCAGAGTGCCGTGGTAATTTCGGCGCAGACCGGATTCCAGGGTTGCGCACTCGTAATTTCTGGACGGCGGCACCCGACGGCAGCACCCGCATGGGAGGACAACAAGCGCCGTAGAAACAAGAGCAAGTTTGGAAAGACGCCAGATATCAGTTTGTTTATTTGTGATGTACGCTGACGCGACATTGGGTTTTTGTTTGTTTTGATGTGTAGCACACCGCGATGTGCCTTCCATGCGATATGGAGTTGGCAGCCTGCTAGGTTTACTCCTGGCGGAAACAATAACGTTAATAACAATTTCATTTCAGGTTGGTTTGATCTGTAGTACACCGGGAGGTGCCGTCCATGCGATATGGAGTTGGCAGCCTGCTAGGTTTACTCCTGGCGGAATCAACAACCATTCGGTTTAGCAGTGTGAATAGCAAGTACAAAACCCGAACTCGATCCTTTTCTGATACGAATGTACCCAGGTGATGCAAGGAGATGCAAGGAGATGCCAGGGCGGAAGAAGCACGCTTACTTCCATTTCACAACCTGCTGTTCCTTGCGAAATGATCGTCGCATATGTGCTGCGCCTTCTGATGACAATTGCAGTGATCAATAAACCTGCTGATGGCACGCCGAACATGCACAAGTTGTCTATAAGAAATGCATCTAAATCGTCCCGGAATTGGGTATAACTGTGGCATGTGCGCAGGACAGAAGGACTGGTTTAATTGGGCATCGGTGTCGTTCACGGAGGACGAGGTGGAACAAATGGTGCAGCGATCCGCAAGCACCTGCGCCAGCATACGATGCACGATGCGCACGCAGCTGAAACTCGTAGAAGCATGTCGAGGCCCTCCCTCGGCCGCCGAAAAGAACCTTATGGGAATAATCGATGCATGGCTTAAGGACCATGGGGGACGCATGGACACGAGGTATCGTGTGACTTCCCTACCATGTACAGGACCTACCCTACACGATATTGAACCATCCGTGTTCACAAGCATGACTTTCCCGGACAGCGGCATGCACGGTGTACATGGAGTCCCTTCCGAGGTGAAGATTCAACTCGACGAGGGTGTGGTGCAAGGTGACCCCGTGTCTACACTGGACTATCTTGACTCAGATGAGGAGGATGACGATGTGCAGAAATTGCTTGCTGCAGCGGCGGATGCCCCTGAGCCGGAGGCGGATGTCACGAAAAGCACAATTCTGCAGGTATTTGCCACGTCACCCATCGATATGCCACCCATCGGGGAATGCCTCGAAATCTGCTAGCGCTCTCTTGTTTCCTTTGCGCGGGTTGGTATCTTTGTTTGTCATGGATTGCCACATTTCTAGCAGACTCTCTCCAAAATACTGACGGTCTGGCTTGCTGGCTGGGTTTACTTGCCATTGGATGTAGATATTTAGCCAGCACAACTGCGAGGAAGAAGATCTGTGGAACGAGGCCGGCTCGAACCTGGAGGAATTCCTGCCTACGAAATCGGACGTGAACGACGTCGTACCTGACCAGGAGGAGTGGAACACAGATGTGGCGCCAGGCGACCCGTTACTCGTGGGGGATACCGACGCCGACCACTTGACGGTGGGCGAGGCGGTTTGCTACTTCATGGAGCTGCGAAGGGCGCAACATTGGTCGAGGCCTGCATTCGACAAGTTTTTGAAGGTTTTGATCATGCTCATGGGGGGGCCTGGAAAGTGCAATCTTCCGTCAAGTCTATATAGAATGAGGAAGTTTCTGAAGACCGGGTCACACATGGACCACGCCGTGCATGTATGCGTGAATTGGTGCCGACATTACCCCCCTCGCGACGACCGAAGCTCATGGGACAAGAACCAGACCTGTGACACCATACGGGAAACCAACTCCGACGGTGCGCCGGTGCGCACGTGTAAGGAGAAACGGTTCGAGGTCATACGTACCAGCGATGGTCGAGATGAGCTCCGTCCACGGGATTGGTTTTATTACTTCGCGCCGCAATGTACTATAGAACGTTGGATGCGTAACCCGGAGTTCTGCAAGCAACGGGCCCGGCGGGATGCTCGAACAGGACTTGACTTCTGGACGGCAGCGCTGGCCGAACGTATTGATCAGGCCGTCGGAGGTGCCTTGCTTTCGCCGTCAGCGAGTACACCTGTAGAGCCGCCTCCAGAGGGGGGTGATCCTAGTGTGGAATACGCGGAGCACCGCTCGATGGTACTCTCTCCCGGCGCGGATGATGCCCAGCTGTGGAACTCGGACATCGGGTGCGATGGCGACGCCATAACCCTCGATTTCCCAACTTTCGTTGTATTTGTGGCAGCACGGATGCTGCGACCCGGATGTGTTTATTCTTTTTCTGGATATAGTATAACAACTTCTTTCTTTGTGACCAGGTCATATTCCTTGTCGTTGCGTACAAAGAGATCCAGGACGAGTACCGTACAAAGCAAGGGGTAACAGTGGTGGACAAGAAGGATTGTGTAGAGCTCATCGTACCATGTGCCGCCATCCTCTCCAAGGCCATGTTTCAAGATCTCCCTGGCAGTACACACTACCACGTCATGCACCTATTTCATCAAGTACGCACGGGCTTTTACTAATGAGACCACCCGATTCACTTTACCAAGCGCGGCACGCGTGTCGTGCATCGGCTTCCAGCATCGCCTGGCCCAGCTAGATAGCATTGATTGGCTGAACCATGGTTGAACTGCTGAACAATAGCCTAATACTTGTATGCGGCGTGGACCTGTGTAGGACTTTCTCATACTGTATTTATGGACCAATGGCTTCCCTAAACATCTAGCCAATTGTAATACACTGTGCCTAGGGTTTCCCCAACATTGGACCAATAAAATAGCAGCATATTAGGTTTCCCTACACATCTAGCCAATAGAAAAGCATAGTGCCTACGGTTTCCTAAACAATGGACCAATAACATAGCAGCATATTAGGTTTTCCTAAACATCTAGCCAATAGCAAAGCACAGTGCATAGGGTTTCCTAAATATTGGGCCAATAACATAGCTGCATATTAGGTTTTCGTGAACTTCTAGCCAATAGCAAAGCACAATACCTAGGGTTTCCTAAACATCGGGCCAATAAAATAGCAGCATATTAGGTTTTCCTAAACATCTAGCCAATAGCAAAGAACGATGCCTAGGGTTTCCTAAACATTGGACCAATAACATAGCTGCGTATTTAAATGTGACATCGGTTTATATTGTGTCATGTTCCTAACTTTTGAATTATACCAAGTTTATATATACTCTCGTCCAATCACTAATTACCCAACTTTAGGAGAACCCAATGTTAACATACAGTACGAGTTTATACTTAAGTATGTGTTCATATGACATGTTTAGGAGATTTTTAGGAGATTTTTAGGAGATTCTTAGGAATATTTAGGTATATTTAGGAAATTAGTTGTTCAAGTGCATGTTAACAGAATGTTAACAGAATGTTAATTTAACACAATTTTAACAGAATGTTAACACTTAATCGGAGGGGTGCCGGAGGGAGTTGAAATAGGCCCCCCCTCGCGAGATCGTTACACATGTAAGGAATATTAACAGAAAATTAACACTTTTAATAGGAATCATACACGTGGCACTCGGATTAACAGTTTTACCGGATACTAACACTTGGCTGACTGTAAACGGTCATAAATTAACAGATTTGACCGGATCGTCCACGTGTCATGACTATTAACACTAGCACCACTAGATATTAACAGAAATTCCAGAATGTTCCACGTGGCATGTCTATTTACACTAGCACCACTAGCTATTAACAGAAATTCCAGATTGTTCCACGTGGCATGTCTATTAACACTAGCACCACTAGCTATTAACAGAAATTCCAGATTGTTCCACGTGGCATGTCTATTAACACTAGCACAACTAGCTATTAACAGAAATTCCAGATTGTTCCACGTGGCATGCTAAGAGGGACTGCCGATGCTACTAAAAGTACCACTGGAACAGATTCGTTGCATGTGGCAAGCAGGCATTCGCTAGCTACACAGAGCAATTGGACGGAGCTGATGAAGCTGCGCTGGCGTTCGGTGTCCTCCTTCGATTGCTGCGCGGAGCTCATGAGGTAGCTTGCGCTATTGCTTCTTGCAACGTACCGCTTTCATCCCCGGCCATAGGTAAGTGGCGTGTAGAGGTACGCGGTTTCCAGGTGGGCGATGGATAATGACCTTGGTTTCGAGACGGCTTACCGGTAGGAGAAGTGTACGTTTTTCTGCCTCGTTGCACACATACACGCCCCGGCTGTTCATGGTAAGGTCCTCAACAGTGGGGTAGGCGGTCACCATAGCCAGGCGGCACACGGTGTCGTTGGCGGCGGAGTTCTCGGCGGAACGCTTCAGGAAGATCAAGTAGTAAGCCTCCACGGTGCCGGACTCAAAAGCGTCGGCCGCGCATGTACTCAAAGCCACGTTGAAGGAGATACGCGTTTTTGCCCGGGTGTAAACCCGGGATGTGAAGTCCTCGTCGCCTCTTCGCATGCGCGAGAATCGAAGGACGTCCATGGCTGCATCCAGGGAAGGGCTTGCATGATCGCTAAAAAGGGATCGGACGCACCCCACCAGTTCCCGGTGCAGACGACCTCCCTCCTCGTTTGCCAACGCAGCGGTTGGTACACCGTCGCGGACGAGATAGTGGCCGGTGTCAAGGAGATGGCACACCTTGGAGGAATCGTCAGCCCGGGTGGTCCTAGAATCATGGTATTCGCCGCCCTTGGCCATGGCCATCTCCGTGAGCATGTCCGGAAGGAAGCGGATCCCTTCGTAGCTCCACGCCATGTCGTCCACCGCCTCTTTCGTGAGATACGCGTTCGCTAAGCACGTGTCGATCGCCTTACCTCCGACCGGGGCTGGCACCACCCCCTTGCTGTCGCCCAGGAGACGCTCGACCCAGAGCTCGTTGGTGCTGCTCACCACGCCGGTTTCCTCCTCTTGCTTGCACAAGTGAACGACCGCCATGCGCACATTCAACGTCAACATGTTCATGGGGCATTGCTGTTCCACAATCACCGCAAAGGCCCACAGCTCTTTCCCGGCCTCCTTCCGTGGCTCCGCACGGGACTGGAGGTCCCCACACAATCCTATTGCAGGCCCTCTCATAAAGTAGAGCACCGCCCGCCGCAAAGTCCACCAAGCCTTGTCCAACTCCGGATTCAAGTTCTTCTGAACATCCATGAACACCATCGGACTGAAAATCAAGATAAAGTTCAGCATGTCCTCCATGGTGTAGTTCCCTGCAACAGCGAGCCTTTTACAGATCTTAGGCAACCGGTGCATCCTCCCCGCGTATGAAATGACACCAACCGGAGATGACCGCGAAGGGTCTGAAAAACCGTGTATCTTTAAGAGGAAGATGGGAAGATAATGAAAGAGAGTCTAGTGTGTGGCATCTCGGACTTTCACCGAGAACCTCCAAAGTAACCGATAGGTTTGGCGCTCTAGAAGTTGAGCTAATGCCACTAGAAACTATCAAACTGAAAAAACTGTAGCCTACATCGTAGGGTTGCGAAGTGAGAACCCATTTTCCCGATAAATTACTCAAACCATACGAATAGAAGCCACATCATTCGTATGGTTTGAGTAATTTATCCGGAAAATGGGTTCTCACTTCGCAACCCTACGATGTAGGCTACAGTTTTTTCAGTTTGATAGTTTCTAGTGGCATTAGCTCAACTTCTAGAGCGCCAAACCAATCGGTTTGGAGGTTCTCGGTGAAAGTCCGAGATGCCACACACTAGACTCTCTTTCACTATCTTCCCATCTTCCTCTTGAAGATACACGGTTTTTCAGACCCTTCGCTGTCAGACACCAACAAACTAACAACAGTGCATACATATGTACCTGGTTGTAGTAGCATTCATCCCTACGGTTAGTAGGTGTGGCCATTCCCTGCCGGTGCACACAAACATGGTTGCACGCGGACCGGGGGAATAAGGTTGGCGCATCTGCCACGCCCGTTCCTACTAAACAAGGCACATGCAAGGTGATGGGTGTCGGTATCCGTGGTTAGATCCGGGTGCTCACCCGCGTATTGCACGAAGTCTTGGTACTCCCGGTGCATGTCATGCGGCGCGGTCAGTCCCTTTCCGTTGGCCTGCAACTGCTTCAGTTGCATGGGTGAGAAATAGCACGTGTTTGGGCAATTGTTCACCTTGTTTCGCAGCATTTTCAGGAACTTCTTGATGACGCCGTAACACATCATGTGCATGAACGGCAGCACGTACCCGTAGATGGGGTCAAAGTAGTCCAGCTGCTCTAACGGCCCGGCTGCATATCGGCCGGTTCGCATCGGATCCACACCATCCTCCGCGGTCAGCCTCACCAATTCCTTGTGGTCCTCCTTGGTTAACCACACACTCGGATCATTGGCATACAACACCTCCCCTTCGTCCAAGTATGTCTGCGAGATGGGGTTCGCATAGCCCAAGCAGTACATGCCATTTCCGTTAGGGCCCTTAGTGGCCTCCCAGATGCTTTTGAAGTCGTTGCGCCTTGCCGCCACGGGAGCGAACTTCCCCAAGTCGTTACGCGCAATCGTATCGCAGTAGCATAACATCAGGAACACGCTGAACTGTTCATGCCACACCTGGAAGTACCCGTCATACACCCTGAAAGGGGTTTGGTCAGCATCGGCATGGCCCTTACTCAGTTGTTTCAGCTCTTCCATCATGGGTTCTAGCAACACGTCGACGTCCTTCCAGTGTTGACGTGGGCCAGAGGCAATCGAGATCACACCGCAGTGCTTCATCTTCACACGTTCCTGCGGATACCCTCCATTGCACACGCAGTCAAGCGCAATAGCCTATGATCTCTTCAAGCCGCGCTGGAGCGTCACACCTCCGTGCGCACACACTCGTGTAGATGTTCACCGCGGGTTGGGCTTTACGCACTACCTACCTTGGGAGGAAGGTCCGCACTTCGCAACGCGCCGAACCGCGTGGACCAATTCCTGCGATGGCAACGCGCTAGTCAGTTGCGGTCCTTTCACCCATCTCGCATCGCCCATCGGCAACGTTCGTATACGATCAGCCGCGGCACTCGTCCGTTACAAGGAGTAAGGACATCGGCACGGGTCGCACTGTTTGTCATGCTTCTTTGCTTGCCCGTCG
>LGRX02002041.1:0-21478 GCA_001247695.2 Cymbomonas tetramitiformis
GTGTTACATTGTTTTTCGATGCACATGGCACCACGAGACCGAGTTTTGATTCATTGGCCATATCTCTATGACGGTCCGGTTTTTTTCAGCCTTGCGACCCACGTACGCGTAAGACCCGAACCCTGAGAGCCGGCCTGCATTTCGAACCTCCCCACCCTGCCCCCCCGCCAGCCACCCCAAAAGTATTATTTCGCCACTCTTCTAGTGTGTTGGGACACCTCGCGCGCCGCACGAATCGAAGCGGTTCGCTCGCTACGCCCTGCTCCGTCAGCACAACCATGCTCGGGCCACACCCCCTCCAATGCCCCCCACCTACCACAGTCTACATCAACAACCTTTTGCACTAGAATTAGGGGTGTGCCGAGCCTTCATGTGGCAAGACGCGGTAGTCCCACATCCCACCTGATGTCCTTCGTCATCCCCACCATGCATCTTGCCTTGGCCATCGAGCTACACGCCGCTACAGCACGCCAACTGCACCCTACTACCTGTCGTCCCACCAATTCTGGCTGGGGGGTGGACCGTCATAGAGATATCCTGCCCTAGCCCCCCTTCGAAATCGGCGGATCCATGGGGCTCCAAGCCACCCCAGCGGTCGAGTGACCCTTCAGGGCATGTGTTACATTGTTTTCGATGCACTTGGCACCACGAGACCGAGTTTGGATTCATTGGCCATATCTCTATGACGGTCCGGTTTTTTTCAGCCTTGCGACCCACGTACGCGTAAGACCCGAACCCTGAGAGCCAGCCTGCATTTCGAACCTCCCCACCCTGCCCCCCCGCCAACCACCCCAAAAGTATTATTTCGCCACTCTTCTAGTGTGTTGGGACACCTCGCGCGCCGCACGAATCGAAGCGGTTCGCTCGCTACGCCCTGCTCCGTCAGCGCAGCCATGCTCGGGCCACACCCCCTCCAATGCCCCCACCTACCACAGTCTACATCAACAACCTTTTGCACTAGAATTAGTAGGGGTGTGCCGAGCCTTCATGTGGCAAGGCGCGGTAGTCCCACATCCCACCTGATGTCCTTCGTCAACCCCACCATGCATCTTGCCTTGGCCATCGAGCTACACGCCGCTACAGCACGCCAACTGCACCCTACCTGTCGTCCCACCAATTCTGGGGGGTGGACCGTCATAGAGATATCCTGCCCTAGCCCCCCTTCGAAATCGGCGGATCCATGGGGCTCCAAGCCACCCCAACGGTCGAGTGACCCTTCAGGGCATGTGTTACATTGTTTTCGATGCACATGGCACCACGAGACCGAGTTTGGATTCGTTGACCATATCTCTATGACGGTCCGGTTGTTTTCAGCCTTGCGAGCCACGTACGCGTAAGACCCGAACCCGTGAGAGCCGGCCTGCATTTCGAACCTCCCCACCCTGCCCCCCCGCCAACCACCCCAAAAGCCCCCGTCGATCTGTCACGGAATCCCAGAGCACTCTGTGGAGCGAGGAAAGCAAACTTCTTTTTTAACAACAAGCAAACAAGCTCAACACCGTCAATCGCGTCCCATTCTTGCCAGTACGGAACAATTAAAACAATACGAACCGGTTTCCTCGTGGATTTAGCAGAAAAAAGGGCGTGCTCAATACTTTTACGAATATGAAAGAGAGTGTAGATTGGGTTTCCAAGAGCGCACACGTGCCACAAAATACGATATGTGTTGTCAATAGCACCGAAAATAGTGTCCTCAGGGTATGGCGTACAAAAAACGGCGCTCAATAAATTAAAGTCAAGAGGTGCGCGAATAGCTCATCAGACAGCGTGAAGCAAAAAGTAAGGGCGTCCTGTTTTGTATATGGCGTGATCCAGTAGTCTTGTGTAACGAGCCTCGACCAAGCAAGTAAACGTCGTACAGCTGCAAAAAGGTGCACAAAGATCGAGAGCTTCTGCTGTCCACAGGCCGTGGCGTACGCATCCAGGCGTTTAAGTAATATGACGAACCGCTGCCAGGTGATCTGCACGACCAATCCGGCACAGCCGCAGACGGCCGCGAAGAATACCGCATCAGAAACGTTCTCGATCAGAATAAAGATCTTGCCGTCCACTGTGCATTTCCAGGGTAGACGTTTTCGAAGTGAAGCTAGCGAGACGGACTCAAAGTGATCGAGTTGCTGTAGGTAGTCAGAAGTGCCGGACAGTAAAAGATCGGGCGTGTAGTCAGAGTGTCTCGGCGTGTCCTTGAGGGAGCGGTTCAGCGGCGCGAATTTGCCAGTCAGCTCAGTCGTACGGAAACAGACGTGTCCGTGTCTACGGGGTAGCTCAGCGTCAGCCCGGCTGCAATTGCACTTCGCATCGTCAATAAAAAGTGAAACAGAACTCAGGTTGCAAAACAGGTTGAGAATCTTCTGCTTAGCAGTTCTTACCACCCGGGTCCGTCGTCGAACGAAGGATCTTGCAGCCCCTTCGGGATACCGCGCGTTCACGCATTGCAGAAGGAATTCTTTGAGCGCCGCCGTGCCTAAGTTCTCTAGAAACTGGATCTTGCAGATATATGACACTCTGAATATGAAACTATGTGTCCTTCTGGCAATCGCTGCGAGAGACGTTCTGATACGGGCCAGTTTGCTCTGAGTAACAACTGAACCCGCGGCCTGCCACAATCTCACAATTCTGTCGAGGGTGTAGCGCGGAACACGTTTCCATGCCCACTGCGGTCTCCTCACCAGCTGTTTTGCCATCCTGCTGGCCCATAGATCTGAGTCTGACACCTCGATCGAAAGAAGTCGCAGTCTCGCATTCGACCTCTGCAGCACCGGTAACATCTCTGACAGCGCACCCCGCAACTTCTTCGCACTGTCCCCCACGTCAAACTCAACTTCAGCTTTAGACTTTCCATACTTCAGCTTAAGCTGGGTCCAGTCGGAAAAGTTCCAACTGCCTGCACACCAGTCAAGGTCCCACACTCCCTCGCAGCGTTGGGCACCTTTCGACAGTCGCTTCAGTGCATGGTCAAGGGCGCCGCCGTTGTACCCCAGGGTCGAGACCCCGCCATACGCGATAGGGTGCCTGTCACACCCGCCGCCACCTCTGTTCCACATGTTGCGCTGTGCTCCCCTCCTCTGTCCTCGCGCGGGTCGCCGACCTCGCCGCTGTACCGCCCGATAGCGCTCCCTCCCGCTCGACACCCTGCGCCGCCGAACACCCACTGTGTTTAGAGTGTCGCCGGGTTTCTGCGTACGCCTGATAATCAGTTTTTCGTCGGCGTCGCAGTCACTTTTCCCAGTGTATGTTCGCAGTGGCAGCATAAAATACGAAAAAATACCCCGCGACCGTAGTCCACCATAGAGCCTGCGTCCACCACGTTTCGGCGGGTCCAGAGCTGTCTGAACATGCGCTGTCAGTCTCTCCCGCTTTGGGCCACTCCAGAACTTTTCACGTAGGTCATTCTCGATTTTACAGACGCCAACACATAGGTCCCATAACGCACATCGCCCGCAAACCACCGCTTCAATTCCCCCGCGTCCAGCGCACCCCACCACGGAATAAATCGCTTCAACCACCACCTCGGCTGCATCCCCACCCATTCCAGAAATATGAGAGATCCGAAAAAAGAAAGTCTCACCGCCAGTCCCACCTGCCCCCCATCTCCCCCATCGCTCGCGACAACGTCTTCGAGAACTTCCATCACAAGGTAAAGGAGATTTTTTACCCTGTGGAGACGTTGTCGCCAGGAGCCCCCCTGCTATAATTTGCGGAGGTTGAGGTGCCCTGCATTATGTGCATCTGCCGCGGCACACAGGGTCTCAGTCTTAGTCAACTGATAGGCCACCTCGGGTTCAACCACCCCGAAGCGTACGAGTTGCATTCGCAGCGGTTCCCACTGGGGTTTCGTTCTGTACGTTTTCGACATCTCCTTCGCATCAATCGGAATAATTCTGGCACGGCCACCCCCCGCTCCCGGTGGTGGTGGAGGGGCAGGGTTATGGGTGGGGGCGGGCTCATTCACTGCAGGAGGTTTGTTGGTGGGTGGGTCGGTGGCTGACAGGAAACGGGCACCCGGTGGTCCAGCAGAACCGAACGCTGCTGTCATCGCGGCTACCTGAGCATCAGCGACTGACGCTCCAGACTGGAGGGCCTGCGCGAAAGCGTCATCCCGCGCTGCCATCATTGCGCGGAACGCTGTTCCCTTCGGATCAGGGCTGGTACCAGAGCTGCCAAGTGGCTTTGCTGGTCCAGCTTGTCCCCCAGCGCTTCCACTGAGAGACCGAGCGGTCTGCACCAGGTCCGCTCCCTTCTCTCGCTTTCTCCTCTGTCTGTCTTTGCGCCGCCTACTCCCATTGCTGGAGCCGCCACTGGTGCTCGAGGAACTGTCGCTGTCAGAGCTCCTGCTGCGCTTCTTTTTTCGTTTTTTGTCGCGCCCCTTCTTACTGCGTTTTTTCTTCTTGTCCCCATCGTCCTCGGAGGACCCGTCGCTAGTCTCGAAGTGGACCGATTTCCCACCCCGCTCCTTGACAGCCGTCGCTGCTGCACCTGCCAGTGCTCCACCCATCTTCTGCAAATCGCTGTCAGTTTTGCTCATTACCAGTCTAGCCTCTGAAACACGTTTCTCGAAAGCCGCCTCCCTCATTGCCTCAGCCGTCTCAGCTTGGGCCTGAATCAGTTTGTTGTGCATCTCCCCCATTGAGTTCTGCATCTCCTGGAGCCGTGCCTCCAGCGCTAAGTTGCGTTGTTTTTCCTCTTCGAAGTCTCTTTTGTAACGAGAGACGTAGGGCTGTCCTGTGAGAGGGTTGATTGGTGGACCGTTGTTAGTTTGAAAACCCGCCGCATTCTGCTGCGGTGCGGCTGGTGGGGCAAGAGGAAGCGTGTACTGTAATCCACCGGTGGTAGGGGCTGACTGGGTGGGGGTGGTATATGCATTGTAGGTCGCAAACGAGGCAGGGGTATACTGGCCAACGGCGTGCTGAGGGACACCAGGTGTTAAATTCGTTGCCGCCGCCACTGGGGTCACAGGATTCTGTTGGGGGGCTACTAATGGCTGTCCTGGGGTACCCAATCCCGCCGGTAGACCGGGGGCCACATTCTGCTGTTGTTGCTGTGCCATTGTTGAAAACAAAATCCAAAAGAGTATAAAGTGTAAGAGTAAGATAAATCCAAAAAGTTGTTTGATCAGGTACCTATAAAAATAGCCCGCTGGATCGATATACAGCGCCGTGGGGATAATACGAAATATGTCCCAGTGACTGCTGGGAAAAAAAGTTCTTAATTAAAACTTTCGCTTTAAACGTACGGTATGTGCAGAGATAAGCACAGTAATAAGTGTGGTAGGAAATACGACCGAGTGCCGGCTCGAACAAAAATAATGCCAGATGATAAAGATAGGCAGGTTGTACTCTTTGTTTTTTCAGCACTGATAATCTTTCTTATAAACAAATACTGTTGTTACTTATAACGGAATATACCGGAGTTTTTGCTTGGCTGCCTAGAAGCTTTTCGGACCTCGCCAGAGTCCTCGTCAGTAGGCTTGCAGAAACTAATAAAAAAGTCAACTGTCTATGTCTTATGGTACGGGGGACCAACTGTTTCACAGCTGGCATATACCCCAGTTTCCCTAGAGTAATAATACACTGTCTCAAGCCATGGGCTGTCATAATTTCAATACTCTAGTACCACAGCAATAGGCAGTAAGCAACTGAGGGGTAAAAACTGTCAAAAAAGGCTCACTGTCTCACGTAAAAAGTTCTGAAAAGTTCCCACGAGCACGTAATACAAATCGAAGTTCAGCCCACACACTGTCTTACGTAAAAGTGTCCAAAAAGTTCCCACGAGCACGTAATACAAGTTGAAAATTCAGCACACACTGTCTCACGTAAAAGTGCCTCCAAAGTTCCCACGAGCACGTAATACTGCCAAAAAAATAGATACGTGAAACACTGAGACAGCTTCTGAGATAACCCCAGTGCATCGGCCCGAAGGCCCCTCATTTCCCACCACCGCTAGTGGCAAGCCCAGCACGGCCCCACCGAACACCGTGTTGCATCCCACCCGACCCATTGCTTACCCCCCGCATCTCTTACATTTACATTTACACATCTTACATTGTGCCAGCCACCTACTATCTCAACAAGTCGTTGTGACGTGCTGTATTTGAAACTCTCTACCTTGCCCGTGTATCTAGTGCTCTACATGCCAGAACATGTCATGGCATACGTATGGCGCTCTCCCATATGCATGCAAGTTGCTAGGGCTAGCGCAGGATGATTCAGAACTAGAACGTTTTCATCCTCTTGGGAGAGTCAACGTCAAGCGGTAGCAGTGTGGGGGCAGGAATGTTAGATGAGGCAGGGACCGTAAACAAGGTGCACTAAATGAGAAGAAGTCATTAATAATAATGGTCATCAGTTGCAATCATGCTTCAACGATTGTTGTCGTCTTCCTCACTATGTCAATGAATGCCATTAAAGAGTACACACATGTTGCCCAAGCATCGCGTACACAACGACAAGCTGCGCTGGTTCTTCGTGGACGTGCTTCATTATTGTACACGGCATTATTGAGATTTATTTCAGCCACATTGTGTGCATGCTTATTATTTATAAGTAAAGCATTTCAGATCACGGAGAGCCTGACACTGCATCAGCAGAGACCTTTTTTATGGGGATTCTTTTTATAACTTTGGAAGGAGCTGAAGCGGTACAGAAGGCTGCTTCGCATGCATTCCTGTGGCGCACATCAAGAACCGCCAATGCCAAGGGTAAGTAATTTGTCTTTGATAAATGGATAGCAAAGGTGGTATATTACCAATAATTCTGTGTATATATATCAGTTGGACATGCATATAATAGCTCAAAATGAACTTCTATGACTTGTGGAACATAGCAGGTAGAAGCGCGTACACCTGCCATGACCCATATACATCAAACAATGCCTGGTGGTAAAAGCAAAAATGCATTTTTGAAATGCCATCGACATGGAACACGATATACACTTGAAAAACGATTAGTTTTCTGGAAATTTCCGATCTGCTCCTTAGGGGTTAAACTCCTAATAGTTTTCAATGATACCGTACTGTACCACCTGATGATGATATTCCAGTGAAACCTAAACAAAAAACTATTTGTCGATTCTCATCATGAATTGTGTTCACTACTGAAGAGTGTACAACATCACGTGTGCACGTGACTAATGAGGAGGCCCCACCATAATAAGAAAAGGTGGTATTATATCACTCCAAAAACACCATCACATCACATACAAATGTATTGATATGACACCATATATTAGAGGCATCCAGAATCACCCGGACCGTGACAAAAACGGCGCTTATCCCGGCGCGACGGGGCCTACAAGACTTGTGGAATGCGGTGCATCATCGTGTGACTAATATATGATGCATGTGTGAAATTTATCCATACATCGAAGTGCGCACCATGCAGAAACGCAATTGTCAGCTCACGTCACACACTGTAGTATAATACATATATATATGCAGAGATGCCGCACCACAGCCTGTCCTGCACAACGACTATCTAGGCTATACAACAATCCGTTAATGGCATGCAATAATTTATGATTAGATCCTGAGTGGGGCCTTGGAACCCACTCGCTCGCTTACACACCAGCAATAATGAGATGATGTGTTCGTTTCAAGACCGTTTATACAGCCTGACATGCCGCATCCGTGTTGTCTCTCCGTGTCTAATACCATTCAAAACCCTAAATATTAACACATTTCATAATGCCTGAAATTCTTTTGGGGTTAACCCCTCCCCAAGGTCCAACTTTGTAAGTCACAACATCCTCATATTCCCACTCCCTATTGATTACGTCACAAAACATAATGGTTGCATTGTACACACTCACTAATTACTGACCAAATTGATTTCAATAATAGGGAAATGTCTATGCAGCAGTTGCTACAGCAAATACCGTTCCAGGTAATGGGGAAACTGAGCAAGCAAAAGGAACATCGGCGGAAAGTTGCAAGGTCAAAGTCCAAAGTCAAGGTCAAAGTCCACGCGGGAAAACATGGAACTGGAGTACTAACAGGCTTACGCGGTGGGTGTATATAAATGTATAAAGAAATGTATATGGGGCACAAGCTACCTGTATATATTACTTTGTAGTAATTTAATTACACTCTGGCTTACCACAAAGCGATTGGCATGTGCCAAGCAACAGAGGCATCCGATATTACTTTGTAGTAAGCCAGAGTGTATTGAGATATATTAGGTTTCTCTTTTGCTCGAATCCTCATTTGCCAAAGGCAGGCACTGCAATACATTTCATTAAAGTGATTTTGTAAAGTGTTTAAAATGCATTTTGTGCTTTTACATGCTTTCTAAATTCATGTTTTTGATGAGATGTCCAGACTGTCTGTGCACGTCACCAAAAGGAAAGAGTCCTCTGGGTCGGGAGCGGTGGGAAGAGCAAAAGGAACAGAGTTGAACAGGCGTGTCGCTTCGTGGCTACTTGTACATCCTGTTTGTGTCACGGAGCTACATGTGTCATTCGGCTCTACTGCAGCAGGAGTCACGGATTCTGAAAGTCTGAAACCACAAAAATTCTGTTGCACTCCAATTTGAACATTTCTCTTTTGCTCGAATCCTCATTTGCCATGAAACCAAAGATGAAACTGTGAGGCACACACAAGAAATCTGATCTCTGTCACTGTGACCATGTTAACCAAGCGAAGTAGTAGTCCATGTCTGTGTTCCTCAGAGCTGTCGGGTCGATGTAGTGTTGCACTGCCGAAGAGAACTGTGACCAGCCTCCCAGGAAGCACACTTTCTCCATTGTAACACCCACAGCTCGAGCACACGTCGTGGCACCCTTCCGGGTGCTGTGTGCAGAAAAGTGACCTCCTTCAGGAGGTCTGCAGTCCAGCTCACCGAGAGCTAGACCAATCCAGTCATTTGCCACGGAAGCCTTGAAATTCTTCGGGTCCTCGGGTAGCAGCCAGTAGCCGTCAGGTTGAGTCTTCGCAGAAATGCTCCAAGCTGTGTCACGGTAGAAGTCCCAGTGCTCGATCAGCTCCTTCAACAGAGCCACCTCCTTCCAGGGGATTGTAAGGCGTCGCTTCACTCGATGGTGTCGCCGTCCCTTCTCCTTCAGTAGCACCACTGAGAACTCATCGTCGCCACAATGAACGTGCTGCCGTGACAACGAGGTCCCCGTGTCCGGTCTGCCGAAGGTCACGAAGGCCACAACCACGTAGGTAAAGGCTCGCAGTAGCTGCAGCTCCTCAGGCGATCTCGGATTTAACTTCAGCGCTGCTTCGTGCACCCGTCGTACGTGTGCTGCTGGCAGCCACGTCCGCTGGGTCTCGATGTTCTCCTCCTGCACGGCCAGCTCCGCCTGGATGGTCGCCATCCCCTTCACAGCTCGGGTCACAGAGCGCCCCTTCGCTGGTCCAGAGAAACCAAGGTCCTCGTGGTAGTTGTTGATGGCGGACAGGTACGGCTGTAAGGATGCCGACTGGATGTTCCCGTCCTCCAACAGAGAGGCGATGTACAGCAACACAGTCGCCTCCGACGCTGGCAGCCACGGCCGTTGGTCACACTCACAAAATAAAATGAATCGCCGTGCCTTCGGTCCGTAGTTGTCCTTCGTCGTGTCCAGCAGTGCCTTTTGCTGCATCGACACCGCCAGTTTGGTGAGCCGGGAAGGTCCCAACTCACCCCTCCACCGCTCACAAAGTGAGTGCGTGAGGAAATTTTGTACAGCACCACCGCGCTTGTACTCTTCGTAGTTGCCTCCGCTGCTCCGCTCGGTGTTCTCGCCGTCCGCGTCTGATGTCTCGTCCGTGCTGTTGATGATTTTGAAGTTCTCTTCGGACAAGTCTAGCGTCTCCTCGTCGCCGTCGTCGTACAGCACGTGCGCCTTCCCGTCCTCGTTGAACTCCTTCACCACACCCGGGTAGAAGCAGTCATCGTCCTTCCAGAACACCTCGATTCTCGTACCCACGGTCACCTTGCTTGCTGTCGTACTCGTAGCAGAGCTTCTTCGTACTTCAGCAGCGTAGTAACTCACGGGCGCGCCTCGATGAAGAACATCACAGCGTCCCATTTCGAGGGCCCGAGCAGCTCGGACCCTCCCAGCCTGCTCGGAGTGAACAGGTCCCTGCGCCGTGGCATGATCACCACCTCGGTGGCCAGGGCTTCCAGCTCTCTGAACCAGGACTGTCCCGGCCAGTACGGAGCCACCACCGTAGCAGCGGCCCCCTCCTCCCGCAGCTTGTGCGCCACCTCGTCCAGCAGCGCCCACGGGGGCTTCACCCAATTGTTCTCCCCCCGCCAGTCGTACGTCAGAGAGTCCACACCTTCGCACTTCGGGTCTTTCCACGCAGCGTAGTACCGAGCGGAAGCTGCGCGGAGATCTCGGAAGCGAACCGGTCGACTGTGTAGGGCCCCCACTGCTTGTTGGCCCACACGAACCAGTCCCGATTCAGCCGCCAGTCGTCCAAATCCTCGCAACGCGAAAGGTTGTCGGCCCACACGTTGGCCTCGCTGCGGATGTACCGAGCCTGCAACTCGATGTCGTGCAGATCCAGTAGCAGCCAGAGTCTCCTCATTCTCCTCATCAGGTCCGGGTTCCTGGAGGTGAAGTGTGACAGCATCGCCACCACCGCCTGGTTGTCGCAGTAGAGCCGTACGACCTTGCCCTCCAGCTCCTGCAGGAACGCCTGTACGGTCTTGTACACGGCCTCCAGCTCCAGGTGTGTAATGTGCCAGCAGCGCATCTCGTCTGGCCAGAAACCTCGCGCGGGGAACTTCAGGTTCAGCACTCCTCCCCACGCCGTCATCGAAGAGTCCGTGTGCACCTTCGCTCTCGTCGGGGATCTCCAGATCTTGCGCCCGTTCCACCTGCTCATCACAGGCAGCCTGGACCACCATTCTAAGTCCCCCCGAGCTGAACGCGAGATTTTTACCTTCGCTCCCCAGCTGCGTTTCTCCGCCAGCACGAAGTAGAGCTCCCGTAGGTAGAGCCGCGCCGCTGGTACTGCCAAGTACACGGATTGGCAGAGTCCCGTGAAGGACGCCAGTCTCCTGGCAGGAATCCACCTCCGATTTCTCGCTGCGTCGCACAGGATCTCCTTCGCCTTGGTGTGGATTTTGTGCACCCGTCGTTCTGTCACACGGAATTGTCCCAGCTTCAGGTCCACCTCCAGCCCGAGGTGCTCCACCACCTGCGTAGGCTCCCAGTGGCCCTTCTTCTCGTTCCGCCGTAGGCCAAGTCGATGAAGCACCAGTTGAACTTTTTCTCGACGCAGAAAGCCTTCTCGCTGAGAGTCGACCAGCACCAGAAAATCGTCCATGTACGGTAGTACTTGCATTCCGCTGTGACGGTTCGCGTCCCCGCCAGCACCACCGGTCCTGCGACGGACTGACCATCGCTGTCGTACTGCGGATGGAACCGTCCCACAGTCTCTTGATTTCTCTGCGATCCTCCGCTGCCTGTGGAGAACGCAAAGCCTCCACCATCACGCGTACGAACTTGCAGAAAACTCTCGGAGCGTCGCTCCATCCGAACGGCATCGCTGAACATTGAAGCAGGTCCCCTTGCAGGTCGAACTGCATGAACTTCTGGAAGTCCGGGTGGATTCCCAGCGCGTGAAAACCGTCCTGGAGGTCGAAGCTGAAGCACCAGTCGCCCGGTTTCGCCAGTCTCCTTAGTTTCTTCAGCGTCTCCATCTTCACACGATTTTTTACACACCACTGGTTCAGCCATCGGAAGTCCACCACCAGTCTCCACTTGTTCGTACCCGGTTTTGGCACTAAAAAAGCGCGAGAAACGTGAGATCTTCTCGTCGCTCTCGTCCAGGCACCGTTCTCCAGCAGCCTCTCCTTCTCCGCGTCCAGCCACACCTGCTGCTGCCGCGTAGCATCCCTCAGTGACACCCCGTGGTCGAACGGAGGCGGAGGCTTGCGCTTCCACCTCAACTTCACCCCGTGAGTAATCCATTGCATCACCTCGGAACTGGCGCCCGCCGCGCGCCATGCTCCCCTCCGCTGTCTCACCTGCTGTTGCACGGTGAGTTTCCCCCGTCCAGCGCCCGGAGAGGGCTGTTGCGCTGGACGGGGTGGCGGCACGCACATCACGCATCGGCCGCGGGCTTTCTGCCCCGGCCCTTGCCGCCGCCTTTGTCGGTAGGCTGCTTCGTACCGTCCTTCCTTGTTCTTACGCTCCTTCCAGCGGTCGCGGTCCCGTGGATCTTTTACAACCCGCGTTTCCGCGCTCGCTGCGTTCTTCGACGTAAGGTTCAGCATCGCCCTGCCGCGGTTCTTGTCGAAGTCGTTCAGCCATTGCTGCAACACCTCGTCCGCCACCACGCCGTCTGCTGCCTGGTAGACCCTGTCCTCCACGAACTGCAGCTTTGCGCGTAGAGCGTCTGATCCTTCACGCTGCGAAGAACCAGGCTCCTGCTCCAGCTGCCCGCGCAGTTCCAGCATCGTCCAACGGTTGCAAAGCAACGCGTACACGCCGTGGACCGAGTTGGTAACCTCGTGGAAGTGTCTCTGCCATTCTCTCAGCGTCAATCCGGAGTCTTCGTTCACGTCCAACGTCTGGTTGCACGCGTTCACCACGTCGTGCAAGTAAGACAGCGCTGGAGCCAGAACCATGCACTCGTACTTCATCGAAGAGTTGGACTTCTTGGAGAGCGCGTCGTACGTCTTGCTGCCGTGCAGGTCGTACAACTGCGGCATCCTCGTTGTCAGTGTCGCCGGCCGCGGTGGGAACGGGTTGACGGAGGCTGCTGGCACGTAGTCCAGCTTCTTCCTTCTCTCCAGAAGTTGCTCGGCGGTCTTGGCTGCGGATTCCGGGTCAGGAGTCCCAGGCTTCGCTGCCACCTTCGCCTCCAGCTCAACGTTGATTTGTGCTTGACGTTGAAGCTCAGCACGCAGCAGTCGATGATCCTCTGCCTGCTGCCTCTGCATCTCAAGCAGCTCCCCTTGCTGCTTTTGCATCGTCAGAATTTGTTGTAACAGCACGTCCTGAGTGGACGGTGCTGCCGGGGAAGGGGAAGCCTGCCCGATGTCTGGCTTCCCCGGGAGGGGAGGGAAATCCTCTGTAGACTTGCCCTTCGAAGAACCAGCCATTCTCTCTCCCTCAGAGGAGTAACAGTGAAGTCAATCGTACTGTCGTAGCCGCTGTGAAGCCGTCGTTTGAAGTCGTAACGCCGTCCCCGCGACTTCTCTGTCAGATCTCCTGTCGTCGTTCGATCGCCGTCGTACAACCAAGTGGTCTAGTCACTACCTACTCTACTGTTTTACCGGTGAAACAGGTGAAGAAAATTACAAAATCGGATTTGCAGTGTGCCTCACAGAGTACCGTAGGTACCCGTGAAGTTCCTGTTTGCAAGAGCAAAAGGAACAGAGCTGAACAGGCGTGTCGCTTCGTGGCTACTTGTACATCCTGTTTGTGTCACGGAGCTACATGTGTCATTCGGCTCTACTGCAGCAGGAGTCACGGATTCTGAAAGTCTGAAACCACAAAAATTCTGTTGCACTCCAATTTGAACAAAACTTATGACGATGGCGACACACGCTTGCGCTGCTGAGGGGGATATTGAGGGCAGCCACACAAAACCTAAAAAAGTACCAAGGCATATATATATATATATATTGATTGATCATACTTGGTCACTAGATGACTTGATGACTAATGACGTCAAAACTAATTACTTTAAGACTGAATCTTATCCGAAATTCGTCAGCAATGATTGTCGACTGAATGATACTTTAACTTAGAAGGGCGTGGTGAACGTTATTATTTCCAAAACCGTTCCGTAAGCGTACCACCAGTGTCCCAAGTGCTGGTCAGTGTGCATGCTTTAATATATGATATAATATTAGATTAAGCTTATCGACTACTACTTGTTCTACGACAAGACTCGAGTGCACGACATAAGGATTGAGGTGTGCCCACTTTTCACTTATCTTGAGATTGTGAGAGACATAATCAATCCTGCATCTGATCGGAATATTATATAGTTTTCTTCCCTTCGCGGTGGTTGATACCGTCCTGAAGTCTTCCAGGGCCCGCTGTTTTAGCGGGTGCCTCTGTATTACACAACGTGATCTCTTACACGCGGTGTGGCAGAGAGTATATAAAAAAAAATATATTGTATACTTCCTATTGTACCACATTCAGGAAAGTGATAAGCAAAATAGGAGTAAGAATATATATATATATATTTCTTATACTCCCTGTCGCGCCGCGCACGGGTACACAACGCTAAAACAGGGGCACCCACTGTAAAGGGTCCTGGAAAACCTCAGGACGGTATCAACCACCGCGGGGGGATTGTGTCAATTCAATATACTGAGCTAGACAGTGCCCCGATTAATTCCACAAATGTGATAAGTGGGCACACCTTAGAGCGTTGGAGTTACACTTTTGAGGAAGTCCGTAAAGTACACCTCCTTGTAAAAAATATATATATATATCTTATCTTGAGATTGTGAGAGACATAATCAATCCTGCATCTGATCGGAATATTATATAGTTTTCTTCCCTTCGCGGTGGTTGATACCGTCCTGAAGTCTTCCAGGGCCCGCTGTTTTAGCGGGTGCCTCTGTATTACACAACGTGATCTCTTACACGCGGTGTGGCAGAGAGTATACAAAAAATATATATAAGCGTACTCTCAAAGTCCCAAGTTTTGAGCAGATTTGTATTTTATATTGGATATATTTTTATAACGTGTTTGTAAGTGACAAGGAGGTGTACTTTGGACTTCCTCAAAAGTGTAACTCCAAGGCTCTAAGGTGTGCCCACTTATCACATTTGTGGAATTAATCGGGGCACTGTCTAGCTCAGTATATTGAATTGACACAATCCCCCCGCGGTGGTTGATACCGTCCTGAGGTTTTCCAGGACCCTTTACAGTGGGTGCCCCTGTTTTAGCGTTGTGTACCCGTGAGCGGCGCGACAGGGAGTATAAGAAGAAGAAATATATATATATATTTTTTATATACTCTCTGCCACACCGCGTGTAAGAGATCACGTTGTGTAATACAGAGGCACCCGCTAAAACAGCAGGCCCTGGAAGACCTCAGGACGGTATCAACCACCGCGAAGGGAAGAAAACTATATAATATTCCGATCAGATGCAGGATTGATTATGTCTCTGACAACCTCAAGATAAGTGTAACGTGGGCACACCTCAAACCTTATGCCATGCACTCAAATCTTGTCGTAGAACAAGATTCGAGCTTGTGCAGCGAATATATATACAGGAAGGCTATCCGCAAAATAATGGCGCGCAAAGTTGACACTAGCCAAAGACTGTGACGACTGAAACAATGCAGATTAGTATTCACTCTGGCTTACCACCACGCCTTGTGAGATTTGTACCAAACATCAGAGGCATCTGATAATTAATTCAGACCGTAATAATCACACGGTGTGTGTCCCGGCGCGACAGGGCATACAAGGCCACACAGGAAGGGGCCTATGAGGCTAGCACAAAGCGATTCCCAGTTTGAAACACACATAGGTATGAGCGAACGTCGCTTCACATTCAGATGATAGTATCATGCATCACCAGATGTTTCGTACATGCATAACACATAACAAATGCGGCCGGAACAGTATCCAGCGGAGCAGAGGCTGCTGAGAAAGAGGCTGAGAATGAATGAAACAGAGAGAGACAGAGCGTGGAAGACGAGGACAAGTTAGGCACGTGAACAGCTAAAATCAGAAAATTGATTCGCAGAGAAACAGAAAGACATACTGCTGATCCTAGTGGAGGAAATGGAGGAAGAAGCAGTGCACAGGTACAAAACCCAGGCAGCAAAGTGAAAGTGCACGGGTACGAAACCCGGGTGGCAAAAGTGGAATTGTCAGATGCATTGAAGGAGGGGCTGCAACACATGCAACATGCAAAAGTGTGCATGCCAATGCTTTGTAGTCAGAGTGTGCTTTTAAAATGGTGGAAGTGCCCATGCCATGTCCATGGTGTGTACAGGAGAGGGGGTGGGTGGGTGAGTGCTACTGTGCATGGTTTATACTACAAAGGGTTTATATTATTCCGGTACTAAATTTCGGTTGTTCCGGGAACAATCAAGTTATGAGATATATTTCAGGAACAATGCATATTGGTGGAGCAAGTGTTGATTGTTCCCAGAACAATCAAGTTTTGCCACGAGTATAGGTATATTCTTGTATTACTTCAGGAACAATGAATATTTCCAGAGCAAATATTGATTGTTCCGGGAACAATGAATATTGCTTCAATCAATGAGAACTATGAGCCATATCGTACTATTTGAAATTTAGATAATTAGCATTAAATTTCTATACTGTGGTTACACTATTGATTTTACCCATAATTAATTATTCACCGAAATTATCGAAATTCGAAAACAATTCATGGAAAATAAATATCTCTGACCCCAAACAAGTGATCAACAAGGAAATAGTCAATTAATTAATTATTTCGAGATCCTGTGTTTGTGCAATAGGGACAAGAAATAGTTGGGAAAATATATAAGGCGGTGGGCACACATGTGTCACAAGACAAATACATAGCGGGATAATTATTGGTCCATACCGATATACAGTGTGCATACGATAGACAGATAATATCTCATACGTACATACGATAGGAGGCCACGTTGTGTTCTATCGCAATCGGTTCACGCACGGCGCACTCGGCATCCGGCAGCACCATTCTTTCAAACTCACACTCGAAACTGTTGTGTGATCTGCTTCTGAGAAACAAAAAAGATGAGTGCCACAGAGCACGAATGTTTGATATGCAAAATCCGCGGATTAGGCTGAATTTCAGCTCATATATAGCCTCATATATAGGCTGAATTTCAGCTCATATATAGCCTCATATATAGGCTGAATTTCAGCTCATATATAGGTTGAATTTCAGCCTATATTTGGGTGAGATTCCTAAGGCGTGTTACGTGTTACGCGTAAAACTCACAAGGCCCGAAATACGTAATTTACGCGTAATTTACGCCCGGGGGGGGGCGTATAATGCAACATAGTGATATGCAAGGGTATGATATATATTATGTGGTATGAGCGGTGTGTATCAATAGATAAATAGGTTGGTTATTAATTAAGTCTCAAGTGGAATATGTGAGAAATAAGCGACAAGAAATAGTTCGAAAATTAAATAAGTTTCAGCGTGCGATAGTCGTGCGATAGGCCCCTTTTCAAAAAATAATTAATTCGGCGTCGACTCAAAATACTATTGAAAATAAAGAATTATTGATGGTGTGGGGGGGGGGATAAAATCAATAGTGTAACCACAGTAAAATTATTTCCAGTTTGAAGTTTTCAAATAGATAAATATTTAGCCAGCCATGTCAGATTAACACTATTGTTATACACTGTACAAGCCGAGCAGTGGACGACAAATTTTCAATCTTCGATCCCCCGCCCCCCACACATATTGCCAGCCGAAGAGTCACAGTAAATATACTTTATATACTTATATCATTATACAACGTCGATAGGCGGGTCAATCAGACGTTGCCCCCCGGGGTATCCCCCAAATTAGTTATTCACAGCCCCCCTCGCCCCCTTCCCATTCCCTTCCCCTGGGAGAGGGGGGGAGGTGCGCGATGTGAGCTACACAGGGATGTCGGGCAACCCCCTCCTTTCCCAGGGGGATCCTTGAGGAACTCAGCAAAACCGGGGTATCTGGGTGTGCTGAGAGGGGGGAGGGGGTTGGGGCAGCGTCTGACTGACCCACATATTGACGTTGTATTATTATAATTATTTGTATTACTTTATTACACACTGATACAAATCACGCGCCGATTTGAGTCGACTCTTGAAAATAAATGATTAAATGCTAAAGTGTAAATGGAAGGCGGCAACTCTTCAGCTAGTGTGTAAAAATGTTATACATACTGTATTATAAATCAAAAGTATTAGAAATACTGTGTTATAAATTGAATTTTAGAATTTTACCAAGCGACAGCGCTCCCAAAATCCAGAACCGAGATTTTCAATGGCTTTTTGAGCAATAATTGCGACAGGTTCCCATCCATTGATTGTACCGGGAACAATGAAGTTCTGCAACCCCAATCATGCATCCATTATTCCGGATATCCATGCATGACTCGACTGTCACAGGTTTGCACCGGAAATATATATAATTTGCTCCCAGAAAAATTAAAAATACAAATGCTCAATAGAAACTCTAGCTTACAACAAATATACTATTTTTTGCATACACCCTGCCGCGACACCTACGGGATCGCAGCGCCAAAACAGGGGCACCCACAAAAAATGCAGGCCCCGGAAAACTTCAGGATGGTTAAATATACTATTATAGTATCTACTATAAATATACTATCATAGTATTCACTCTGGCTTACCACCACGCATTGTGCAATTTGTACCAAGCAACAAAGGCATCCGATAGGTAAATCAGACCGTGATAATCAAGACGCATGTCCGGGCGCGACAGGGCATAGTATAAATATACTATGAAAATAGTATATGGCATCCATCATTTTGGTCAATTCGATATATAATCAGAAGCCACTTGCTATTACCTAGGACATTCTCCAGGTGGTAACTTGCAGTCGTGATATGTGGATTTGTTCAGCGGCTTCAGCTGGTTTATCTCATCAAGGCCGTCGACGATGGTCCAGTTGTTGCATATGGAGGGAATGTTTCCTGTGATGACACTGTTCTGATCATTGAAGATCCTGAAGCGAGAGTAAGTATGGCTTGCACATACTGAGACACGTACTCATCATTATTGCAGTATCAAATAAATCTGGAGCATCAAAATAATCGCCTGGTTATTACATACACGCGGCATCGCCATGCAATATATACGCCATACATGATCATGACTTTTATGAGCAGCAAAGCCATCTACACCAGCATGTGTTCTGTAGCACAATATGATTTACCGTATTGATCAACACAATGCATTAGGGATTACAATTTATCTTGAACATGCACTTTTGTCGCTAAATAAATAAATATATATGAATGCTTAACATTGCATTGTCGTTGCTTTTGGGATTGGATAGGTATATCTGGACCGTGAGGGCAAAACTCCTTTTAATATTGGGCACCTTTTGTGACACTCAGTACGCAATTTCTTGGAGTTTTGTAAGCGTACATTCAGAGTCCCAGGTTCTGAACAGATATACATTTACTTACTTTGACATGTAGCTTGGACAGCTAAACTGTTGCATGATGTTGTAATTTTCTTTTCTGTTTGTTTTTGCAGTATTTCTTTTGTATTTTCGAGTTTTTAATCTGCTTCTTTTGTCTCTTTCCTTTTCTTTTCACTTTATATTCCCCTTTTCTCAGTTTTTACCTTTTGTTCTTTTGTTTGTTTTTTCGGTTTTTCTTTTCTTTCTTTCTTTCTTTCTTTCTTTCTTTACAGCATGGTGCAACATTTATTGTCCGCTACCGTTGTTCAGTTAACTTTGATGGGTATAATATGTGAGTGTGATTTGAGAATATTTTGAAGTGTGCCCACATGTCGTTGCTTTTGGGATTGGCCATTGGTCACATTTGTGGAAATGCTCGGGACACTGTCTTACTATTTTTATACATGATCACGCAGGTGTGCCCACTTATCACATTTGTGGAAATGAACGGGATATCATCCTACCATGTTTGTGTTCAGTTGAAATTATATATATTTTATCCACCCGCGGTGGTTGATACCGTCCTGAAGTCTTCCAGGGCCCTATTTTGGGTGCCCCTGTTTCACGTTGCGTGCCCGTAAGTACCGTGGCAGGGTGTATACAAAACCTTATATTCTCACTTTGCTTCAACTCAACATACATGGGTCAATTGACTTCTTATTCATTTCGTCTTTTCTGCTTGCACTTGTTGATTATTATTCCATTATGTCTCAGTGCGCCACGTGACGCGCAAATTGCTTCAAAGAGAACATGCTTGTGCTCGAAAAAAGCAGAGTGTTTTGGATGATTGAAAACACGATTTAAGAGGTCTTTCAAATAAGGATGATGTTTTCCATATTTGATGATAATGGGATCATCTTGTGTATTATTTGTTACATCTATATTAGATGCATTTTTGAACCGTGAGGGCGGAACTCTTTTATATTTTAGACACCTTTGATTTTACTGTGTCCCTACGCCTTATTTTTTCACACACGCTGTACTATTTTTTGATTCCAACCACCCACCCAAAAATGATATTATTTATTATGTTTTTCACTTATTATGGGTGGGTGGGTTTTGGGATTTTTGCTGACATTCTTTGACTTTGATTTCTGATGAGTCAGCTTTGATTACAATACAGAAAATTTGTACAACTATTTTGGATGTGTGAAAACTGTTCATTTTCACTTTTGCAAACGTTCCGTTTACCTCAGTATGTTCAGCTCAGTAATAATGTTTTCCATAATTGATGACGGTGGGTCTCATAGTTTTTGACATTCGTTGCCCTCCTTTATTTATTTATCTTTGGTCCGTTTCCTGTCGGCATCTTCATATTGGAAGGTATATCTGGACCGTGAGGGCAAAACTCCTTTTAATATTGGGCACCTTTTGTGACACTCAGTACGCAATTTCTTGGAGTTTTGTAAGCGTACATTCAGAGTCCCAGGTTCTGAACAGATATACATTTACTTACTTTGACATGTAGCTTGGACAGCTAAACTGTTGCATGATGTTGTAATTTTCTTTTCTGTTTGTTTTTGCAGTATTTCTTTTGTATTTTCGAGTTTTTAATCTGCTTCTTTTGTCTCTTTCCTTTTCTTTTCACTTTATATTCCCCTTTTCTCAGTTTTTACCTTTTGTTCTTTTGTTTGTTTTTTCGGTTTTTCTTTTCTTTCTTTCTTTCTTTCTTTCTTTACAGCATGGTGCAACATTTATTGTCCGCTACCGTTGTTCAGTTAACTTTGATGGGTATAATATGTGAGTGTGATTTGAGAATATTTTGAAGTGTGCCCACATGTCGTTGCTTTTGGGATTGGCCATTGGTCACATTTGTGGAAATGCTCGGGACACTGTCTTACTATTTTTATACATGATCACGCAGGTGTGCCCACTTATCACATTTGTGGAAATGAACGGGATATCATCCTACCATGTTTGTGTTCAGTTGAAATTATATATATTTTATCCCCCCGCGGTGGTTGATACCGTCCTGAAGTCTTCCAGGGCCCTATTTTGGGTGCCCCTGTTTCACGTTGCGTGCCCGTAAGTACCGTGGCAGGGTGTATACAAAATATATGAATGCTTAATATGATCAATTAGAAATCAACCCTGGCTCACCACAACGTACTTACTTTCTTTAATCAATCAATATATTTGTAGCTGATTGGTATTTTTTTATCGCACGTGATGGATTGGTAAGGGAATATTATCGATCCACTTGTCATACTACTTCCCCCCACTGGTTCTGGTAGCGATAGCACACTTTAGAATAATCTAATTACACTCTGGCTTACTTACTACAAAGCGACTGGCATGCACCAAGCAACAGAGGCATCCGATATTACACGGACCGCGACTTACATGTACACCGGACGATACCACCGGCACACATACGCGACGCTTTA